>CAKALU010033065.1:0-19020 GCA_916700995.1 Hozukius guyotensis
TAAGTGCAATGTCTTGAGAACTATTGGATGTATTGCCGTGAACTTTGGTGCAGACATTCGTGTTTCTCTTGAAATCACTTTGATGATACCATGACATTACCTGGTGCCATCATGACATAAAAATTTTAATATTCACATTAGCCTCATCTGTAGTTCATATTTAGTGCTAATCAGCAAATGTAATCATGCTAAACTAAAATGTGTTTTGTCAGCATTTTGCTCAAAGCACTGCTGTGCCCAAGTACAGCCTCACAGAGGCGCTCGCACTGCTGTCGACCCTCTGGCTTGTTTTCCATTAATGTCATAAAAGCATGTGAAATTTATTCTATAACAGGCAACCAGTAAAGAGTGGCTTGGAGTTGTGCATTGTTATATTAAGATGAAGAGGATCAAAGGACACAGTAATAGAGATGGCTTTATGATCTGGGTCAATTCTAAATTATGATTCATCCATGCATTAGTACACGGCAGTGACACAGTACAGTATATAACCAAAGCAGCAAGCATGTTCTTGGTGTATTAGAACTGGACTCAAAATTGGACACTTGAGCATCCCACGTATATTAGTATAGCTTCAGAAGGACAAATGCTCACCAACTGAAACTGCAAATTTCAGAAGGATATGACCAGAAGATCAGAAAGACATATAACAATTACCTTTTTTTTAGAGCTGATTGGAAGATTTCCAACAATCGCATATGTTTGTCAATCATGACAGTTTTATCAGAGACTGCATTCTGCTTCACAGACCTTAAAACATCAAATGATGTGATGCTTGTATGTCCTCCCTAGATGTAGAACTGACTGAGGCTATCCAGTTAGACAGACGGTGAACACAAGATAATGCATTTAAACTCCAAATCTTCTTTACTTTGATTTGCTTCTTCATTCACAGTTGTACATGAATTTATTTTAGTTTGCTTTACATGTCTCATTCTTGGAAAACTGAAATATATGCAGAAAATAAAAAACATCAGTTCTTAATTTCTTGAATGTGCCACTTAGCTTACTTAACATGACTGAGTTAGATTGAATAACAATAACATACATTTCAGTGCTTATGTGTTGACATAAATGTGCTCATGCTGCCTGCATGTGTGCCATCAACAGCACTACTAGCACAGCAGTGAATGTGTCACCATGACGGATGATAGATGCCTCCCAGCCTTCTTTTTCCTGGTGATTGAGATCCACAGGGCAGATGGGGGTTAAAGCTGTGATAGACCGCCTTAGCTTTTTAACTAATGTGAAAATTAAACCCAGGCTACAAATTTATTTCATTGTGTTAGTATAGGTTTCCTCGTGTTATCAGCTGTTAAAGGTTGTAGAGACATGTAGATGTCTCATTTGTCCATGGAATATCTTTACATACGGCATTAACAGTAACACCATTGTTTTCTCAATCATTCATCAATCATTCGTAAGGAAATTACACCATCCTCTATGTGTTGGCTCATCCATCATGCTGTTGTAGCCACCGTTGCTGTCCTTTAATTTAATTAGTTGGCTTGCACACATTAACCCGGGCTGGAAGTGGTAGCTCTGCTCGAAAGGATGCAATACGTTGGTATATTTCCACTAAAGCTGTCACAATATCACATTTTCACTACAATGAATATTGTGGCCAAAAGAATTCCCGATAACGATAATACCTTGATATCTATTGATATCTTGATATCTAGTGTAGGGAGGTGGAGAGAGAGTCTGTAACCATAACTATATAAAATAATTTAAGAGGCACTGGATTATTTATACGATATTAGCATATGTGTATCATTAACATGATGTCAGTATTAAATTTCTATAATATCATGTTATAATCAATACCGGTATATTGTGACACCCCTAGTTTCCACTCTTATAGTCTTATTGATAACATTTTTATGTAGACAAATATTTTATATAATAATACATCCACAGAGCCTTTAGAAAGGTGCAGAATAAAAATCATAAAAAAAAATTATGATTGTGAATTAATTATTTAAAACATTTTGGCAAGTCCAAAATGAATGTTTTGTTTACCTATGTGGAAAATATCTGACTTTTGGTTCCTTTTTCTAACAAGGCTTGTGAGCCAATAGTATAACAACGTTGGTATCACGTGGTATCTCTGGGATGTCAGTTAGTGTGGAAAAAACGGATAAATGGCTGAGATTGATGGTAAATGCCTGGCAACGACTTGTTGTGAAGTAAATGCAATGGAACGGGGGAGAGAGAATGCAACATCTAGTGGCTGAATGTTATCAATAACACCTTTAAATTTTTGCTAATCATGGTATGATTTGCTGTAATACACAGTGACAGCGTACTGTATTTAGCACATAACTAGCACAACACACAGAATATTTTAATTAAAAATAATAATTATTTGAATTATAACAAACCAGGTTAAGCTACCAAGCTAGCTTGAGACAGTGTCACTGGCCTTTAAAAATGGACATATACTGTATTTCTAAGTGGCAGGTGTCTTTTGCAATCGCATACGAACAATAAAAGATTAATTAGTTATGGTCGACAGTTTAAACACTGTTCTATTATTAATCTATGCAGGTAAACAGCAACACCTTTTCTGCTTCATGCCATGTTACCTGCCATGTTACCAGTCCCCTCTCACTGGTAAACAAACCAAACCATTAGTTAAAGGAATTGCAGGAAACTCCACCGCTGTATAAGCATGATATTACACTGTGAAGTGGTCTGGTTTAGAAGGTGCTACCATGTGAAGCACATTTTGTTTGGGTATGCCAGCAAGCAAGCAAGGTGCAACCCGAAAGAGTCAGGAGTTAAGTGGCTGAAAGCAGTGTCCAGCCTCCAAAATATATGTGCAATCTGGCTCTGTGTAGTCACGACACATTCAGGTCACGCTTGTAATGTCCACCAGCAGTGTTTCAGATGTAGCAGTGCGAGGGCAGCCACACTTGTTTTTGACTGCAGTGTTTTTCTTTCTTTTCATATTTTTTTACTGACTTACAGTTAGTGGCAGGGGGCCATTTATCAGCTAGAAAGCAACTTGAATTATTAATTATTTTTTTTATAATAGCCCAATACCAAGTTTTGTGAATAAATCTTAACTCCAATCTACATAATAAAACACTTTACTCAAGCATCTATGCATTTCTATCATAATATATGTAAACTGAGTCTATGCTCGATTACATCCCTGCCTATATCTCATACGGTTACAAATAATTCACGTTACGGCAAGTCTGTCTAGTCTAAAGTCTAAAATATTGTCATCTAAATCAGTGATTCTCACAGTGGGGCCCGGGGACCCCCAGGGGTCCGTGGCACTCTGTCAGGGGGTCCGCAAAATAATTTATTAGAAAGTATAAAATTGTGGTGTGTCATTAAAAAGTGCATATCTACAGATGAGGACCATTTGCATCAATAAAACAAGCATATTGTATCTATTACTCCCACCCAAGTTAGCTTTGGGCCAATAGAAACTCTGACATGGTTGTGACACACAGTAATAAGTTCATTATTTTGAAGTTGAAGCACTTACTGAAAGTCAGTCACCCTTTTTGCATGCAAGATTAAAATTGTTCCAACAGAAACCACTAATGAATATAAACAAGAAGGTTTTAATGCAGACATATGCTGCAGGGACTACAATAATCATCATATTGGTGTGATTGTATGCATCAAAGGGTTAAATCGAGCATTTATGAAGTGCTTAGAGGATATTTGAAAATATCGCGATATATATCGTGTATCGCGATATTGCCTAAAAATATTGCGATATTATTTTTGGGCCATATCGCCCAGCCCTAGTTCCAATGGCATGTAAGAGTACGAATGGTAGTAAGTATATGTTTAATCGGTGTTACGATTAAGAGGGAGTACTCCGTAAAACCCCTGATCTAAGTCACTATGAAAAAGATTCCCTGGTTCTGTCTTGATTCAGGTGTGCGGTCCACTCTCCCGGTGTCAAATTGTCCCACAAGTAGGTCTTGTACAGCCGGACACCTGCCTCAGTCTCTTGACATTCACACCTCCCTACGGCATGCTCCCTGCACACACACACACACAGCACAAAATTCTCATTAGTACAGACACAGGGTGTGGATTGTGTTTTTTATGTGAAATGAGGGAGGCATGGAGAAAGACAAAGAGAGGGAGGGGGGATATAGAGAGAGAAACCTAGAGAGAGGACTGGGATTTGGCTGGGACTCTTGGGACCAGATCACCCTTGCATTGAGCAGCAGCCAGTGGTCCATCACACACATACACACACACACACACACACACACAGGCAGCTCATCCCTTCCTCATGGAATACTATCTACTTTCCTGGTAATTAGAGCGGAGAGAAGTGTGTGTTTTCTCGTGTGTGTCTTTAGCAGCATGGGCGAGAGAGGTGTTTATTTTCACACTGCGCTGGCGTGCACATACAGGTGTTTTAATAACCCTCAACTCCTCCGCCAACACACACAACGCATGCACACAGAGTGAAAAATGCACAGATGCCACTGTTGATGACAAAGAGTAATTGCATGTGGCGCAACACGGTAGCTGTGATTTTTTTGCTAAAATGAATGAAGCAAAACTGCATGCGTGTGTGTGTGTGTGTGCGTGTGTGGACTGTCTGCTCAGGGTGTCTGTGGCAACAGGATTAGTATTCTGTGCTCATGAGCTATGGCTCTCTCTCTCTGAGAGCACTGAGCCCCTTTATGCTCCAGCAAAAGCCCCTGCACACACACACACACACATTCACAGACATGCACACCTTGCCATCTAGATCCATTCCTATTTTCTCAACAGATCTCTGCTGATCAGTATGGATTGGCATACAGTACATTGCCTGGCCTTGGCAGTATTTCAGAAGAAACGCTACATGAGCCAACTTCCTGTTGATGCTATTAAAAATGCCATAAATCACAATAAAGGAAAAGTTATAGTGTGTACCTTCCAATAAATAGACCTCTTTGTCCTTTTGCATCATGGACTGGCAACGCCTCACTAGGAAAATTATTCTTGTAGATTGTGAATAAATTTGCAGTTCAGGCATTCTTACTTGACGACCTGCCACATACATTAGTGCTCACTTTCTTATTTCACCTCCATCTGCACATAGAGTATTCAACCTGCTGTATAAGTCTATGAGAAAATGACCCTACTTCTCACTTGATTTATTACCTGAGTAAACATTGTAAACATGAGTTTATGGTCTCAATCGCTAGTTTCAAGTCAACTAAAATTCCTATTCTTCTCACAAAACTGTGAAATGAAGTCACATGACTGATTGATGGACAACCTCAGATACCAACCTGGTGAATGTGAAATAAACTACAGTATCCTGTCTTTAAAGATAACATCAAAATTTGAAGGTGAATACATACCAGGCTACTGACAGGAAGAGAGAAATATAGACACATTCACGGGTGAAAACATATCCTCATACAACGGTTCGTATGATATCTTCTATCTAAAAGTTATTCCTCGTTTTTCATGCGTTTTCCTATGAATGTCCAGCAACATGTTTCAATTTCTGCTCATTACATGCGTACAGCCTTTTCAAAATAAACGTCCATTTTCACAGGAAACTTGGTTAGGTTTAGGAAATGATCATGGTTTGGGTTAAAAATTACTCTGGAAGTGGCGTAACTTAAGTACAGAAGTTATGTGACAAATAAATCAATGTTGACTCCTGGTTTCACGTGGGATACGAACACCGGTCTCCTGGGCGAAAGTTCGGTATTTTTTGACCCACTCATCCACCCTGACCTCCTTCCTAAGTGGCGTTTGTTGCCCTTTATAATTCATAGTTCACAATTGTGTGAATTGTACAAAAATTGATTTCATGGGATATATACAAATTACAGTGCATTACTTTTCATAGCTAGGAACGGTTTATGAGAACAGCCTGGAATATATATAATATATGTATATATAGACCACTGTACAGCTGAGTGTAGTATCTATTCCCTTGCTCCAAACCCTTTGCAGATCCCAGAGGATTTAACTGGTGGAGGAGATAGGATGAGGGCTAAAGGTTGGCTGTGAATTAGGTCCATCACTCTGTCTGCACCTAATGAATCTTGTATGATGTTAAAAGGCGAGCGGCAGTGAAGGCAGAGTAGATTTGCAAGCAGGATATTTTGGAAGGAGAGCGGAAGTTGGGAGCGACGTGTGAGCATGTGAGATGAAGTGAAGCGAGGGAGATTTGGTGAAGGCACCAGTGGGCCAAATTAGCTAACCTCTAGAGAACCCCCCCGTCCCCCCGTGGCTTCCCGCCGTGGGAGACCGCGTTCATTTGTGTGTGTGTGTGTGTGTGTGGGACAGAGAGAGTGTGAGTGCATATGACGTGTGTGTGAATGAATGGATGACAAAAAGCCTCAGAGCTAGAGACTGTCTCAGAAGGCTCACGCAGCACTAGAGTGGTCGTAGAGCAATTCGGTTGATAATGGAGTACAGAGATGTATTACCGCACCCCCCCAAACACACACACACACAAAGACACACACACACTCGCACTGTATCACTCTCTGGCCCAGTGACTCCTAGTCAAGCTCCAGTGGCTTCATGTGATCGATTAACTGCAGAAAATAGACGGGCGTCCCATAGTGCACCTGTGCCCACGGTCATATGATAGAATCCCCGCGGACTTGGGTTTTTCATGTGTGTGTTGAATGTGTGTGTTTGCTGAAGTTCTGGTTGCGTGACGATTTCAAAATACTGCAATTTCAAAACTCCAAGCACGCAAATCTCTGTGACAGGTTTGACATTTTGTGTGAATATCAGTCGCTTTGGTTTTATAAAAGAAAATAAATACATGTTTATGCGACACTGCACACTGATTTTCAAACACAAACCCCCCTGCATTGTTGTGTTGGCAACAATGACATTTTTTGCGAACAAAGCGTCGACATGCAGTTTGGAGCGATGCTTTTGATTTAGGCAACCATTTGTGGGAAGTGAGTGATGGTTCACCTGTATGAAACGATCCTTTTGTTTCACTGCTTTGCGCAGGCAAACAGCTGTGCTCTGCAGTGTAATCCCCTGCTCTAGTCTGGGGCTGGAAAACAGGCCACAAAGTCAGAGTCAACAACAGACTGAATTTATGGACAATTATTTAAGTCACTAAAACAGGTATTTCTGCCTTTACCAGCAGTTGTGGAAGAAGTACTCAGATCCTTTATTTAAGTAAAGTCGAAATATTGCAGTCTAAAAATACTCCATTACAAGTAAAAGTCCTGAATTCAAAATGTTGCGTAAGTACAGAAGTATTTTACGTATCAAAAGTAAAAGTACTCATTATGCAGAATGACTTCTCTCACAGTGTTATGTTGTTATAGAATATTATATTATTTTCTTTATATCACAAACAAATACATTTAAGAGTATTTTAATGTTGTAGTTCCTCAATGTAGAGCCAATTTTAAATACTTTCATATAAGCATATCATGCTTTTATATGTAAAAAAGTAATTGTAAGTGGAGTAAAACGTACAATAATTCCCTCTGAAATGTAGTGGAGTAGAAGTATAAAGTAACAATAAATAATCAAGTAAAGTACAAGTATGTCAAACACACAGTTATGGTTATGTTCAGAGGTCTAACCAAATTGTTGGATCCATTTTTCATCCTCTTAAAACATTTGTAAGGCAGACTTTTTTTTCTAAACGTGTTGGTTCAGGGCTTCCAACTCTTCAATTTAGTTTGGAGTGAGATAGTAAAATTACTTGAGATTTGTCACGGCCAGGGTCATCCTGAACAAGATTACACTGAAAGAAATCCTTTATTTATTTAATTCATGAGAGTTTAAATTCAATGTGTTACAATATCATTTGAGCTGACTTTCCCTGTACAGTAATGTGCAATGAAACTAGTTCAAATTATATGTGGTCATAATGAGGAACATTTTGAACAGAAATTCAATGTGCTTCTCAGTAAATCTGTTATGGAAAAACTTTTTTATATATATATATGTTACTTATTCACTCTTTCCAAACTCGGTGCCAACAAATTTGGAACGATGTTCGAGCTCTCCTTGCATGGAGACGTGCAGAATTTGTTGCTGAGATGACAAAGAAAGCACCGGAAAAAGGGGCGAAAAATTGCGTGTCCATCTGGACGTCATGTTTCCATCACTGCCGATCGAGCTGGAGCTGATAAATAGCCTACCCGTCACTACTGCAGAGTCGTTTGTCTCGGGGATTGAATACCAATTGTAACTTTTCCCACTAAAGACAGATGTTAGTGGGTGTGGTGTGTTTTTTTTTTTTGTCCAGTGGGAAAGGGGCTTTAGTTGAGCTCATAATGCACCCACCTTTTAATTTCCCATCATATCTATTGATCAAGTTATCACTGTGTATGCATGACTCCTCTTGTGAATACTTTTCATCCTCCCTTTTAAGAGCTGCTAATCTTAAAGATATTAAAGAAGAGCTTTGGTGTACTGCGATGGTCTAAATGATGCGGAAAAGATTAGTGTGTGAGCTCATCAACTTATGCAGTGAGAAAACAATACAACTTAGATGTAAAGAAACTATGTCTGAATATGTCGAATAGCGTGCAAGCTCCTCTATACATGCAACCGTGCGTGGAAAGTGTGTCATCGTGACCCCATGTGGCAAACAACTGGCCACCTGAGCCCACAGCGGTTACTCTTGCGGTGCCTCTGTGCGAGCATGCACACCATAAAGCATGTTTGCATCCCGGACGATATGTGCGCATGCAGGCGTGCGAGAAGATGATCTAACTCGCCGAGCCATCGGGGAAGATTTACAGCGGCAGTATAATTACCTCTTGGTACAGTACAGTGATCTAGTGTGCGTGGGACCTGTCACCTCTGAGCTGGAATGATACTGAAAGCGCCACAGCAGTTGACAACCAGTGGTTATCTAATGCTATTCCGAAGGCGCTATAGGTGCGACTTGCATCCATTTTCAGAAGTGAGCCGATGGTATTGTCGCCAGGAGAGACATTCTCAGAAAGACGGAAGGGGGTTATTGATACCAAGCAGCGGAGGGGTATGACAGATAGCCTGCCATTATGTAAATGCATTTTTTTACATCACATTATCAAGACAAGATTCATGTCCGTGCTGTTGCTGCAGTGCGTTTGAATTCAATGTATAGGCCCGTATGTTAATGTAGTCCTGAGCGCGCTCCGTGTTTAAATAGGTTGATGCATGGCACAGCCACACGCTTACTTTTCTGGCTGTCACCCACACCTCCTCTTTACCCGTAGGATGTCCTTCACGATAAGTGTCACGGGGACACTCTTCCTCCTGAAACGTCCCCTCTGGGGAACTCATTTGTGTTCATGTGGCTTGACGCGAGGGGAATCTGTTTGCCAGACACAGCCTTACATGATAGACAAGGCTATTTATCCTAATACAGGAAGGGAAGCTTCCTAAAACACACACACATACATCCCCAACATACATATATATAGACACACATTCAGAGATTTGTTCACTCATGCAAGGCCTCCACAATAAGATATTTATTGTGTGTGTTTCACATACTGTAGAGACGTGTTTATTATGATTTCACCCCCAGCCACGAAGTATGAAGATGTTTTGTTCTCTGCTGTTTGTTTGTTGGGAGCCGGTGACTGCGGCGCTCACATTGTAAAAGCAGCTGTACATAATACAAACACCCACACATACGCCACAGAAGACCGTGTGTGCCTTTGTGTGCATATGCCTCCCGTGTGTGTGTGTGTGTGTACTGTATGCTTGCATGTGTGTGCCCACAGTATGTACCAGTGTGTGAACAGTACATCATCCATTGTGTAAAATGACAGTAAGAAGGAGTAAAAAGAACTGTGGTCCTCCTCCTGAGGCTGGGTCTCACTGGGTAGTGATGACACCCAATGAAATACTAGATTATCATATACATACACACACACAGGCATGCACAAATATGAATACACACACCCAAGTAAGCAAAAACACACACACGTTTGCAACAGAGAGGGAATGGTTATCGCGAGGGAATGTGGCAACACAGTGCAGGAAGAACACAATACCTTGGCATGGAGGTGGACACGTGTGTGTAAGAGAGGGCAGACATGTGACAGCAGCTGCTTCCAGCAGCTACAATAAAGCCCAGATGTGTAACGCTGACCACTGAGTGACAGTCGCTCATGCCCTTGCTAAGTCAAAGTTACTTCAAAAACAAGAGGGACTCACTTCTCTCTCTCTCTCTCCCTTGGCCTCTCACTCTCTTTTTGTCAGAGCGCATTAGCATCACCAGCCGGTGTGTGGCAATTAAATATATCCCTGGGCAATGAGGCCCTATTTAGAAATCATTACAAGACAAGGAAATCTTGCCCCACGAGTTTAGCAAAGACACATGGGAAGCTGTGTGTGTGAGAAAGAATGGGTACAGACTATGCTTGCCACGGTAGTCGGTGTTACCGGTGTTACACGGTGTTTGGGCATACACCGATTAAATTACTTGCCCACTGCCCCCCACTGTCGCTTTGCTTTTTTATAAAATAAAACCCATTTAGTTTATTTTCGCATATAGCGCCGTGTTGTCAATAAATAGTCAGACGACGGACACTACAAAGTGATTCTGCTCTGTACAGAGTCTCAGCTCGGTGTAGTAGGAGGAGTCTCACACGCGCATCACGGGACGAGAGATTTGACAGACAAGACGATGGCGGAGGATTTGGTGTCAAAGCGAAAAAGCAAAAGCGCCTATTTGGCAATATTTCAGATTTAAACCCAGTGCCATAAGGGAACTGTACATGCAGAGGCACATTTTTTTTTTAAATTTATTAGTTTATTTGACAGGGACAATACATAGGCATTGTTACACTTAATTAAAGTGCAACTGAAGGTATATAGGACTTCTAGCCATAGCTAATTTGCAGACCTTGTCCCTGGTTAGGCTTTTAAGAAAAATAAAATAAATTAAAAAGATAATAATAAAATAAAATAAAAACAATACAGAATCAAAACTGAGCAGCTTATACTTTTTCAGAATTATACAGTGGTGCCATTTCATTTGTTTTTGATCCATTATTTACAGTGCTTGTTTATATAGCGATGCAACAGGTTTGACAGTTGACTGTGAAGCCTGGCTCCTTACAGTAACACAATAAGACAAGTCGGAAAATATCATTGCATGCATAAACAGTTGAGCTGTTTATGCATACAATGATAGTTGTATGCAAAAGTTTATGGACTGATGAGGCAGTCCATAAACTTTTGGTATGAAGCTGTGCGGAGGACGGAGCGGTCGCAGCTTGGCCCCGCACCAAAAGCTCGACCAGAGAGGCCGGACACACAGCCATCCAATGTTAAAGATAAAAGTAAACGCTCAACATATATTGACCGTCATCTTTTTCTTGTAAAATGTCCGGTGTAATCGGTATCACCGGTGTTGTCACAAGTTTATTAACTGGTGGGAAAATTTCCTCACCGTGACATCCCTAGTACACATAGTTCCACTGCAGTATATAAAGGTCCCCTCTTTGATAGGTAGACATCACTAAAGGATGCAAGTCACCCTTTTGTCAATTTCTTTAAACACAATTAAAAAGCACTTTTGCAGTTATTGGAAAAGTAAATTTTCTATTCAATTTTTGTTTTTTCCAAAATGACTAGAAACAGAGGTCTTCACTTGGTTGGTGTAGGCCAGGGGTGAGCAACCTTTATTATCAAAAGAGCCATCTGTCTGGAGCCGCAAAACATTTGATGATTGTGATGAAGGTAGCACAGCTTATAGTCTAAGTATATAATATATAAGTCTAATGCAGTGAGGGTCCAAGTGCAAATGTACGACGGAGTATTAGGGTCACATTGAGGGAAAAAACATCTGAGATTTCCAGAATAAAGTCATAATATTATGTGAAAAAAGTTGTAACATTACGAGAAAAAAAGTCGTAATATTATGAGGATATAGTCATAACTTTACAAGAAAAAAGTCGTAATATTACGAGAATAAAGTCAGACATTTACGAGAAAAAAAGAAAAAAAAACTTAAAATTACTACTTTATAATATTCTGACTTTTTTCTCCTAATATTATGACTTCATTCTCATAATATTTTGTCTTTATTCTCGAAATCTCAGATTTATTTATTTTTCCTCAATGTGGCCCTAATACTCCGTCGTACCGTCGTACCATAGACCTACAACAATGATAAATAAAAATGAAAATGTAAACAAAAAACAGTTATCCATTTCCATTTTTAAAAATCCACAGGGAGCCACTGGAGAGGGGCTAAAGAGCCGCATGTGGCTCCGGAGCCACAGGTTGCTGGTGTAGCCTGATAGTTCCCGGTTGGTAATATAGGAATATACTGTATGAGTGTGTGTGTTGGTGGGTGCTTCTTGTGTGTGTTCCCTACCTTCACCATCCGTCATTCTGTTCCACTCATCCATGGCTCTTTGCTTTCAAGATAACTCTCCCCCTCAGACAGTCTCCAGTCGTGCTGTGAAACCTCCCCTCCCCATCCCTCCCTCCATCACTGCCTCCTTCGCTGCATGCCGACTAAAGATGATATCATCTGCATGGGAGTCTAATGGACCAGTGGGGAGACACCGTGGTCAACTACTACTGTGTGTGTGAGGGAGAGAGACGAGGGGGGGGAGCACAAAAATAGACGGCAGGGTGTGGTGTTTTAAGAAGCACTCAGATGGGTTCTCATCTTCTCCTCGCCGTTGTCCTTGACCGAGCGCACATGTGGCATTGTTTAGTATGCATGTGTGTCTGAGCATGGTTTAGGATTAGTGGGATTAGTGACCTGTCACATGCAAACATGCTTATTGTCAAATCAGTCCCCTCCTATTCTACTATCTTTTCATCATTTCTTTGTGAAGCATGCTACATTGGAACCTCTCATAAAAGGCACTATTTAAATAAATAACATCCGGCATGGGCTGCTTTGGTATAAAAAACAAGAGAGAAAAAAAGAAACAATAGAACAAAAGAACAAAATTAAAAGGTCTCCACAGTCACCAGTTTGCCTCCAATTACAGACTTTTCCATCGGAGAGGTTGTGATTCAGAGGTTTCTCTGACTCTTTTCGCACTTCAGATAAACATGTTATGCTTAATTGTCGGAGCAACTTTGAATAATGATCCCATTAGGCTTTTTTTAATTATTGCGAGTTGGCCATTAATGTTTTATTGCCTTTTTTTTGGACGATACAGTAATCTGCATATCTAATGTGATGTTTGGAGGAGTGAACCGAATCCCTAACAGTTCTGCCGCCTGATGTTTTCACTGAGCCGATGTGCACGCTATCATGCAAATGAAGAGAACTTTCATCTAATAAATACATAACAAAGAGAGATATGGAAAGTTATAAGGCTACAAAACATAGGCTATATAATGCTCATAATCCAGTCCAGGCACTGACTATGAATACTATAAAAGTTTATGATGCATGTGTACCCATTAATATATAAATAACGGGACAAATAAGTGGATATGGGAAAAAAAAAATCACCTTTCCTTTTTGTTCTGCAGGGGACATAAAGCGAGGTATGCTTCCTTGGTCTTGCAGGAAATAAATGCGCTTGGGATTCATCGACACACTGGCTGTTATAAGCCTACTGTCACACTACAGCAGTTACCCACGGCGGATTTAAGACTCAGGGAAGAGGAAACACTCTTAGTCTCCATCTCCGTCTCGTTTCCCTTTTCTCCCGCGCCCCGCCGCAAGTACTTTTACGCCACCGCAGCCAATTCTCACTCAAATGTGGTCAAGTGGAACCGGATAGGTATTTTGAAACGCAAATTTCGTTAAAGTTCTTCAACGGGAGCACCTGCATCTGTGCCAGCCCTCGCTCTAATCCGGACCTATAATTTCTGTTGATGGCACGGAGCCACGGCTCCTCTCTGCCCCTCTCTCTGTCTGTCTCGTGTGCACAGCTGCCTTGAAATTGCGTTTTGTTTATATGATGGTAAAATATTCATAGAGAAAAATAGCTGGGGAAGCTGTCCATATAATCCCCCATAAACTGATATCGAAATCCATCACACACGCGTGCACACACACACAAACACACCCGCGCATATGAGAGCCGACACCCTCAAGGGCACAGTGGAATGAATGACAGCGTGAGTCCATCCTTAGTGCCAAAACATCTTGCTCATACACGTAGAGATATGCACGCACAGATGCCCATACGCACACACACACGGCTCCCAGACGGATGCTGCGGTTCGGGCGTCGGTATCGATCGACACTCGTCAGCATGTCCTCAATAACAAGCGCTGTCCCCGAAAGCTCTGCAGCAGCCTGTCAGGGAGGGGAAACACAGAAAAATAGCGGGAGGAGAGAGAGAGAGAGAGGGGGAAATGTGTACCTGTGTAGACAGAATAACAGACTGACAGGTGAAATCTACTGCACGTGATTGACCGCTGATCAGCCGACTAACGCTGATACATGGCGAATGTCTTTTTACCCACACTGCATTGCCACGAGGCACAGCATCCTAATTTGTTCTTGACTTTTTTCTACTGTTTTTTTCTCCTCTGCAAAAAGCCCGCTTGAAGATTATGAGCAAGGGCACAGTGGCTGGAGCCGAAGCGCAGGCCTGATGATAATGATGAAGTATCTAGCCACCCGGCTAACGAGAGCCCAGATCTGCCCCGAGTCTGCCTGCTATGCAAATTTCCCTCACACCAGCAATGAATCAAAGGCGTAGCAAACCAATGTTTCTCTTCGCAGCACTTTAGCAAAGCCATCATTCACAAAGGACACGCCAAAGGCACGCACACTCTAGGTGCGAGCATGCACACATACATGCACACGGAAAGAGGTTGCGCCAGCTCGCGCAACAGCCCGTCAAACCGCTTTTTACGCCAGTGACAAATGCTAAAAACACAAGCTAACGCTTATTTCATCCTATTGAATCCAATGCAGTCTGTTCGCATGTGTGACACTTCAGAGCACGATGGCCTCTAACATCGAGTCGACAATAACAAGGCTCCCGAGACAAATTCCCCTCTAAGTTGATGTTCTTGGCAGAGAAACACAGCAACATAAGACAGATCTTTTCTCTCCCTCGCCGTCTCTGACCTCACAGCACCCCCGCGTGTTCCCGCAGCATGGATTTTTAATGCTCAACAAATAAGTTGTTTCTTTGTTGCCAAGATGAAACGGGAGGGATCTCAGAGTCGAGGCTTTAATTGACGAATGGAGGCACGAGTGCACGCACAGATGCACCTAAACACGCAGGCATTTTTGGAGTCGTCGTATGTCCTTCATTCTCTCTTTTTCTTCCTCCGCCTCTCGGTCCTCTCATTATCTTGTTGCTCTGCCAGGCCTGTAGGTTTGCCTCTGGGGTGTTGAACTGGCAGAAGTTAACAGTGTGACGGTAATTTGCTGGAATGGAAGGTTAGACGGGCTCACCTTGCCTTTTAAAAGGTGTCGTGAGGGCCAAACGGCAGACCTTTGACACCGTGATTAATTATGTAACACATGTAGAGGAGTTTTTCCCCTTTTTTTTCTATCTGGATGAATGTCTTAATTGGGTGTTTATACAGGAATATTACATATTATTTATGCATGTAAACAAGTAGAGATGCACATATTTTGTGCATGATTAAGCAAAGGCACACATTGCATCTGTTAAACTGTAGACAACAAGCAGCTGCACGCATGTACTCACATGTCATACAAGCGCGCACACACACACACACACACACAAACAGACGGTGACAGGCTTTTAAGCCTTTGTCAGATTAATAGCCACTTTCTCTCGGTAGTCAATAAATGCTTCGGGGGAGTTCCCTAAAGGCTGCAGGATAGCTCCCTCTGTGTGTGTGTGTACGTGTGTGTGTGTGTGTGTGTGTGTGTGTGTGTGTGTGAGTGGGAGCATCTAACAGGTCTCACGGGGGTCAACCTGTCACCACAAAGATGGCTAAGCAGTTGGTTGGCCAGCGGGAAATCAATGTAAGGTGATGAGGCTACTGGGTGAGCGTATGTGTGTGTGTCTGATTGTTTTCATGTGTAGCCGTGCTCCTGTGCGTTTTTGTCCATAAACTTCATTTATATTGAGAGAAATAACCAAATAGGAAAAACTTGGTACTGAGATGTCGACGTTGAATTAATTCCATTCAACAGTTTTTGTTTGAACCTGCAGTAGGCAGAATATTTTTGGCATCATTGGGCAAAAATTCCATGATAACCTTTCAGCATATTGTAATTCAAGTGTTCTGAGAGAAAACTAGACTTCTGCACCTCCTCATGGCTTTGTTTTCAGGCTTTTAAAAAAAAATCTAGCCCGTGACAGGAGACTTTGGCCAATCACAGGTCATTTCAGGGAGGGAGAGCGTTCCTATTGGCTGTTCATTCAACGGAGGCAGCTGTGAATCACTCGTGAAGTCCGATCAAACGCTCAAACTAGGCAGCGCTGATCAAATACAAATCAATATTCTGTTACTGTAATGCCTATTTGAAAAAAATGTTTTCAGAAACATCTTGTAGTGTACTGTTTAGCTGTAAAATGAGAGTTTGCTCCGGCTGGTCGGTGATGCTTTCGTATTTCCTCAACTGATCTCAACATGGCTACCGGATCACAAACTTTCTCATTTTACAAGTTAAACAGTACACTACAAGATATTTCTGACAACATTTGAGGTGAGAAATAGGCATAACAATAACAGAATATTTATACATATTTGATCAGCGCTGCCTGGTTTGACCATTTGGTCGGAGTTTGCGAGTGATTGACAGCTGCTCGGAGACGACAGGCACCAGCTCGGCTCTGATTGGTTGTTTTCCTCCGGTCTGTGAAAATCTTTGCAACCGCTTCTGGTAGCATACTGTATAGATGCTCATTAGCAGAGAAAACTTGGATCCAGATGCCACAATGGAGGTGGGAAGACAGCATGGAGCTAAAGGACTTTTCCGCTGCTCACACCCACAGGACGCAGCTCCATTCCTTGGGCCTCTGAGAGCAGTGGGCCCTCGGGAGGGGCTGAGGGGTCAGGATGTGGGCTACCAAGCTTGTGGCAGAGTCCTGATGCGATGTGGGATGGAGATTATAAGACCGGGAAGCGCTGGAGCTGCTCTGCTTTCGTCCCCCCCCCCCCCACACTCCCAGCTCCGGTGAGGGTTAGCTCTAGCTCGCTTCTCTGCTAGTGAACCCTGGTTGTTTAAACGAGCCCCAGCGGTCCTCATTACCCTTTCCCTGGGCACACTAGCGCGCACACAGATGCGGGCAAACACACACACACTCATGAATGTTGCGGCAGCCACTCGTAGAGGAAAAGAAGCTCTTGCGTGCACGCAGCTGTTGGCTTTGATGAAGTGTAACAGAGTCGGACGCCAGTTTGTGACGGTTTGCTCGGACAGCTGTCCCGTCCCTTAACAACCGCTTGGCTTAAGGGGGTTGTTACCACGGTAATGATGCTTGGACCGCCCCAAGGATTGAGCACTCTAGAAAACAAAACCTTTTTAAAGTTGATCCCATAATATCATATTTCCATTGACAAAAGCACAAAAACTCTCGAGTGCACTTAGTCAGCCATGTTAATTGCACATGATGATTTCAGACGCTGCTTGTGTGTTTTTTTTTATGCAAGGATCATTACAGTACATTCACCATTTCAAGTACTTAATTGCAGCTATTTGAGTTCTCTACACCCTCCACCTCCAGAGCGTTCAATCACTGCTTTAGGTGAGCTCAGTTACCCCCGTCTTCATTAGCATCTTTTTCTCTCAATGTTCTTCTCTGTGGAATCTGTTGGTCCACGTACACACACGTATAGACAGCTCTCCTGTGGAGGACGGGAAGCATTGAAAGCGTGACCCGTCACATCTTCAAGCTCATCTTCCTTTCCATTTGTATCTGTGTTTTCATTTCACTTATGATCTCCTGCTCCAGCAGACACCACATGTGGAGCTGGAGATAGACCCGGCGTTGTATTGACTGTGTTGACTCGCGTGTGTGTGATATTGGAGCGCTGCGTGAAACATCCAAGTGAAGTCGCTGTCGCTGGGTTGAGCGAAACAATGATATAAGGTCCTTGAATGTTTGTGGTTGTGGCAACACAATGCAGCCCAAGAGGTTTTTCAAAAGAAACAAGTGATTGAAATGCTTCTCTTGATGCCGCCCGAAACACAAGCTTGATAATACGTTGCATCACATTCTTGCTTTTACCGATAACTTGAAACAGCTCAGGTTCAAAGAGGGCAACACAAAAAAAAATCGTAGTCAGTTTCAAGATGTCAATGGCTTTAAGATGTTTTATTCCTCTATAACTGCAACAGCCCTGAAGGGATTGTGTAGCTGTCTGAACAGAAGGCTTTTTCTCTTTCTTTGTGGCAAAGGCAGCTCAATGTTGTTTGTCGCTCTATACGGTGTGTGATCTCACCAAGATGTCTCGGACATGGTTGACCTTCCGTGGCAGAGCCTTACACAGAAGTCCCCTACTTGCTTCCCATCAGAAGAGAGTCCTTACTCTCTGGGGAGTCAACCAGAAAGCTATCATGTGGCAAAGTTAATCAATGTGACTATTGGCTAGAAGTAATCAAGTGATTAATCAGCGCGACATTTAGCTGACGCAGGGAATTCTGGAGAGAGACTTATGGATACTGAAAGAGAGGGAATAGAGAGGAGAGAGGAACAACGTGGTAGAGTCACATGAGAAAGCCAACAAATAAACTCAACAAAAAGGTAATTGGGAATGTAGGATGATGACACTTGTTCTCAAAGAAGAAAAAATAATACCTGGGCTACAACCCACACACACAAAAAAAGAAAGAAATATACAGTATGAACAAAGAGAAAGAGCTTTAATCAAAATGACATTTCAAACCTCATAAAAAGCCAGCCGATTAGACTGTTGTCAGGCTATTACATAGGCGTTATCAGTCGCTTTAAGCCCCATAGATGTGGGTCAATAGGGGCCTACTGTTGTTGCCTGAACCTAAAGAAATTGTAGTTTTATTGCCTAAACCTAAAGAAGTTGTAGTTTTGTTGCCTAAACCTAAAGAAGTTGTAGTTTTGTTGCAGAAACCTAAAGAAGTTGTAGTTTTATTACCTAAACCTAAAGACATTGTAGTTTTATTGCCTAAACCTAACTTTTTTTTTTTTT
>CAKALU010033066.1:0-36639 GCA_916700995.1 Hozukius guyotensis
CACACACACACAACACAACAGGAGCCCTGATACAGAAAATACTGTACTCCAGCACTTTTCGCCGCTAAATCAATGAGTGCTACAGCGGACCAGCTTTACATTCTGAATCCTGGTTTACATATACGCATTACACACCCACTGCATTTTAATATTTATGATGCAAGCAATTGTGTTTACACTCTGCCAGTCAGTGACCTTTCCTAAATAAGTTGACTATTATTCATTAAAGATTAAAGCTGTGCAATAAAAGACAACACAGTAGCCTTGTAATATTTTTTTTCCCTCACGGACTACTAAGTCAGACTGGGACTGCTGGCCAATTGTGTGTGAGATTTTTATATATTTTTTGTCATTTATTGGGTATAATTTCAAAAATATTTAACATGTGGATCAATCATATAGACCCTTATTTATATAATTACATTTAATTATAGCATGTCAGGGTTTATCAGCTCTGGAACGACCTGCCGAAGGGGATCGGTGGGGCAAGGTAGTTCTGTATCTTTTATAAAATAAATAAGAAAAACACATTATTATAGACTTACTTTTACTCTAACTATTTATACTTTGTGCCCTTCTGCATTTTTTCTTGATGTTCATACTTTGTCTTTATTTGTTCATTTCATATTTAATTTTCCATCTGGTTGATACCTTTTCTGATTTTGTCTTTTTTTTTTTTAAAGCACTGTATTTTTTTTTTAAATTGCTATGAAATTTGTTTTTGTCATTTTATTACAACGACCCTTTTAGAGCTGCAACGATTAGACGACTAGTCAATCAACAGAAAAATAATCGGCAACTATTTTGATAATCTATTAACTGTTAAAGTAATTTTTACGCAAATACTCAAGTATGGAGATTTCCTGCTTTTCTCTGTTTTACATAATATTACTGAATATCTTTGTGTTTTGGACTGACAAAACAAGACATTTAAAGACATCACCTTAGACTTTGAGAAACAGGGATGGACAGTTTTCACTATTTTCTGACATTTTATAGACCAAACGATTAATCTATTATGAAAATAATCCCTCCCCACAACCTCTATGTTACTTATACCTATTTGCCAATTAATTTCAATGGACATTAACCCATTGACAACTGATTTTAGCCGTGATAAGCATTGTTTTGTGTTTTTATGTAGTTATTCTTTATGTCTAAGTCAATCTGCAAATCAATTGGTCAGTGTAGCACACAAGAAACAGGACCTGGCTTTATACAATCTATTCTGCAGTGTGCCAGAGGTGGAGGGCTGGGTCTGGCCAGCTCGTGGCAGGTGGCAGGTGTTCCACAGCCCTTTGACCTCAATTCCATTTGTCCTCGTGCCAAACGAATGAATGCCAGTGAAGGGGAATGATGACATTTAGCCTAGGATAACCACGCTCATGCACAACCATACATGTACACACCGAAAGCGCTCAGCGGAGGAAGCAGCTGTTAACTTTTCTAGAAACCGCTCCAGTCTATATAACACTGACCCTGTAACGCCAATGTCCATCAATTTAAGACACCCCGGATGATCAACCTGATACAGACAGCCGTCTCACTGAGCCATCTTTAATATGCTCATGGTTGAGAGACAAGAATAAAGCAGCCAAAGAGTGGAGCAGTAACCTCCTACAGCTAGAAATAGCTATGGCCAAGGACAAGGCGAACTGCCGCTGCTGCTGCTGCTGAACGGGCCAGCCGCTTCAGGCCAGCCTCTGCTCACAACACACGGTGACGGACCAGCATAACAGTAAAAGGAAACAACAAATGAACTTCAAGGACTATTAACTACACTGATAGAAAAAAAGTAAATGTAAGACAGATGCTTTCAAGGCCTCAAAGGTAGTCTAATGTCAATTTGAGACCATACCATCTGTTGGGGAGATGGATGAAGCCTATAGGCCTGCTTCAAGCTTCAATCAATGTCAAACTAAATTGAGATCCCAAGGTAAATTTTATAGAAGGATAAAATGTGATCAGTGACATAGTGGAATTAAAGGCTTTAAACAACTTTTAAATTGAAGTGGAATCTGTGGAAGAAATTTATTTTTATTTTAGAAACAACCGTTTTAGACTTTTGGAGAATTTGGAGAAGTGGAAGCACAAGACTGCAGTAGTGTAATATTTGAATGTCAGAAGAACCGACTTCAGTACCAAGTCATTGCCAAAATTCTGAAAGCATGACGGTACTCGTTTTTCTACAATACCGCAGGTACCGTCAAGACTCAAGATTAACGGTGTCCCATCATCCCGGGGACGATAGAAAATGTGTTTGGGACGCAATAAACTCACTATTGACGCACCCTATTTTTTCCCTGATAATGCTACTTTGTGAACAAAGAATCTGTGATGAAACCGACAGGGCGAGAGCTAATTAACGTTAGCTTGTTAACTAGCTGATGCATTCAGGCTCTCTTCAGTAAAAATTAGTATTCAGCAAAGGTAAATTCTAAAATGATCATGATGTGTTCAAATGTAATCTTGTAAAATGTAGTTTTTGGTGAGAAATTTGAATAAATGCAGTGGTTTGAAGGAGATGTTTTCGCAGAAATAGATAATAGAGAGGGAATTATGACCTGTTTCACTAACTAACAAAGACTAGTATGCAAACAGTAATAAAGAAGTGTATGTGTGGAGTACACAGGATTTATTGTTTGACTTTTGTTTTTTACCGTAGTATCAAATTGTTATCGTGAATCGTGGAATTTCAATGGTATTGGTATCAACTACTAAATTTCTGGTGTCATGACATCCCTAGTGTATTACATAACATGTTTTGGAGATACTGAAACTTTTTACTATGCGATAATAATCCTTGAATAAAAATGAATCTTTACAACAAATACAACAATTTGTGAAACAAGCGCATATTCTTAAGTGCCATGCTTTTACATACTTCTGATGCCTCAATAGGATCCTCTGCCAGTTAATCAAAATGTTCTATTTGTCTATGTCAATGACAGGACTTTGTCTATGTCTGACTCCTAGTTTAGACCTGTAGGTGGTTAACCAACGTCTTTCATTCCAACGAAGGATGATTAAGTAACGGATTAGTAGTAACAGATTAGTGATTCTGCCACGACCTCTGTCCTCTGGCTGCTAAGAAGCAAAACATGAAGTGTAGTGGTTGTAGTTTTTACTAATATTTTCAAAGCTATGATTTGGCGTGCTCATAATAATGCTCTGAAATTCATTTTTCTGGAGTTAAAGCCGTTTCAGTATTGCTGAATATTCAAGACCAAATTATGCATCAGTTGAGTTATTATTTAATACCAGGGCTGCAAAATGAATCGAATATTAATCACAATTATGATTTTGGCTTCCCACAATTAAATAAACATGATTGACTGCAACATTGACGTTTAAAATGACTGCTCTGTTCATAGAAAACTCTGCTGCATATCAAATTAAGCGCCTCCTTAACTAACAGCCAGTCACCAGGGGGCGATCAAGATGTCTTGGCTTCACTTTTGGGGGGCGGTCATTCCACTGCGTGCGCACCCTACAGCGGCAATCTGTGAAAAACTTTCCTGAATGTTGTGGCTGCATTCCAGAGTAGTAGAGCAGACGTGCAAAACAGAAATGCACTGAAATAAGGTGAAGAAGAACCTTATTTTAAGTCTCATTTTGATGCAAAGATTTGTTAAATAGCAGGAACATAGCACAACGTGAAAGTGAAAGCAGTGCTCTGTTGATTTAATTTTGGGTAAAAAGTTTTAGTAAAATTGTATTTTACTTCTAGGAGATGCATTGTGAATAAGGACCAGTCTTATTTTGATGTAAAGATTTGTACATTAGCAGGAATGTAGCACAATACGGAAGTGTAAGCAGTGAAATAACAATATTTTGTCCCTAAAATCTATGAATAATCGCGATAAATAATCGTTATCTCAATATTGATCAAAATAATCGTGATTATCATTTTGGCCATAATCGTGCAGCCCTATTTAATACTCAAGTCTAAATAATCCAAACAACATGAGTACTGAATATATGTGTGGTATGACTGTCACACATACAATCTAACACTAGTCTGGTGCCCATTCATTCTTAGGTGCCATCAATCTGATTTCTCAATTTTTGATTTCCATACTTTCTACTGCACTGGGAAATCTCTTTTCCAGTTGAGGAGTCTTGTGCATCAATGCTGAATCAGTCAAGAAAGAATCAGTGTGTGGACATTAGCAATATGTAATATCTGTACCGAATCTGGGCTTTACTGAAAGCAGCCATTTATCGAGACCCTAAGGATACTGTTTCCACAGATTCCACTTAGACATGCCCTTGTTGACACCAAATAGGTGTGACACATAGCAGGAGAGCAGGACAGAGTCTCATACCTGGGGTTTCCTCGCAGGGCTGCATGATGCAAGGCATTGAAGCCGTTATTGTTGGTGATGGTGACATCAGCACCAGCCTCCAGCAGCACTGACAGCATGTCATCTCTCTTCTTGCTTATGGCATCGTGCAGGGGTGTGTCGCCCTCTGAATCCTAAAAAGGTAAACCTTGTGTTACTTACTTCTCTCATACTAATCTGTGATTCAGCCTAAAACGACTTCTCTACTGTGTTACAAAGCATTTCTTAAATAAGCTGTAGGGATAGATACCTGAAGGCTGGGGTGGCAGCCAAAGTCCAGCAGGGTTTTGACCACCTGCAGGTGGCCCTTGTTGACAGCTATGTGTAACGGAGTCTGCCTTCGCTTGTTCCTGGCATTCAAGTCAGCACCGCCCCTCTGCAGCACCTCAATGACAGAGCCCTCGTCACCAAAGGCTGCGTGGTGCACTGCCCGGTCTCCATCTTTGTCCTGAGTATAGTGACACACCCGCATAATGACTCAGTGTTATGTCCGGGAGTGGATTTTTTTTTCTTACATAGTGCAACACACTTAACATGGGCTAAGATGCCTTTGTGATAATTAAGAATAGGGATGAGAGAGGAGAAATGTATTTAATTATACAAACCTCAGCTTCCAGGTCCACATTGTGTTTAAGCAGCAGCTTTAGGACGTCCACATGACCGTTCTGACTGGCTGCCTGCATGGCGGTGTGTCCAGCACACTGCCCGTTCACCTATCAACACAGCGAGAGGGAGAGCGTGTCAATGTCGTGTTTCATATTTAGATATGCATCTACTGAATTAGCTGTTCACCTGAGGGGCCGAGAGCTTGGCGAGGGCGTGTTTAAGCGTTTGTACGTGTGGATGTGCATGCGCGGCTGTGTGTGTGTGCATGTTTCATCAGCAACTGCAGCACTGCAAAAACTCAGACCATAAATATTAATGTGGACTCCTTTGGGAGTCTCGAGACGTCTCTTGTCCTGGCAGGCGGATCACTTGGCCGAGCTCAGTGTGCTCAGCTTTAAGCAAATAATTCCACTGAAAGGCAGTAGGGCATCTGGCCAGCCTTCACCACTGACACACGCACTCATTCACTCTCTCTTGCTCTCTGAGTGAGGACAGTATTGCAGACTTGACGTAACCGGTTCTCATAACCTATACAGGGCACAGGCTTCTGTCCTGTGGCAAACGGCCGGGCCTGTAGCCTGTGTCGCAACGCAATCTGCGACCATGTGGGGTTTGTAGACCTCGGCTTGATTTTAAGAGTGAATCGGGTCTGTGCTGCAGTGCACACCAATGCTCCTCAGTGCCTCCTCTGGGCCTTGCCTTAATGCTTTTCAGATAGAGAGAGGTGCAGGAGTGGGAGGATCTCAGAGCCCTTTCCTGGGAGACTCTCAGCCTCCTCAATATACTGAAGCAGAGCAGAGCACAGCCGGGGATATTCCAGCTCCAATTATCAATGTACTCAGATCTTTTGTAAATATTCAATGACAAAGTTACTTCATCAAAAACCTATCTAGAAATCCAGTAAGATAATCTTATTTCCATATATGTATTTGTGTATACAGTTCCTTTTGTTAACACCTTATTTTGAAAACCAGATGTAGTCATAAGTGTATACTTCCGCTAACTTTGCCAAGTCCGTCGCTAGCTCTCCAATCAGCTCCGTTCTCTTTATACATCCATGGTCAGCTCCATTGAGGCCGTTTGAGTTAGCATGCACCTTTAGCCATGATGTCTAGCTCTGCTTTTCCTTGCAATGTGTGAAACCCAAAGTGTTTCCATACTTTACTGTGTGTGTAGTGTTTACCACTTTGGATTTAAAATGTGAGCATGCAGGCCGCATCCACGCAGAGCCTTCGACGTTTTCTACTTTCTAGTTTCGGCTCGCTGCGGCCGACTGCATTTTGTTTTGGTTGACGGATAGGGAACAGATATAACGTCACGTTACTCAGACTACGACAACAAAAAGTGGTAACTTCCTTCTACCTCCACATCGACTCAAATGAAGCAATGATATTGATTCTGTCAGTAAAAGATCAATTTCAAAAAGGTAAATAAAATAAATCGCGATACATAGGTGAATTGATTTTTTCCCCCACCCCTAAAATCCAGCAGCTGCTCATACCAAAATACTGTATGTTGAGCACTTACATCCACATCCGGTCTCTTAAGGATGTCCTCCACCTTGGCCAGGTCGCCATTGGCTGCTGCCTTCACCAGCTCCTCATTGATGTCTCCGGACTCTTGTGTCTCAAATAGTTTCTTCAGCAACTGAGACAGACGCTCTGGCCAAACAGAGGGAAAACAGCAGAAAGTGAATGCGTGTAGGTGTACGAGAGACAGGCAGTGAGGACAAAGAACTAAGATGACACTCTCTCTGTGTTAGTAGTGCTTGTTTAATCGTACCTCCAGAGGCGTTGCTGACAGCAGAGCCAGAGGGCGCAATCTTGGTGACAGCGGCGGGATTGTACGTCCAAGAAGTTCCGCAAACCTCGACCTTCAGGTCACTGTCTGAGTAGATCTGCTGCACACGGCCCACCTTGCCAAGGGTCTGTTGGTAAATGTTGCGACAAACTCATTAGTGTATGGAGGGCTGTTGTCTTTGGGCTATGTTCTGTGTAACAGAGCCTGTAAGTGGCAGAGGAAAGATGGAGAGAGATTGTTAGAAAGAGCAAAATAATACGAGAGGGAGGGAAGGGTAAAGAGGAGAAAATACCAGCTCAACAAAGCAATTGTCCTACCCGATGCAGAAACAAAGCTAGTTGCAAAAATAAAACCTGACAGAAAAAGCTAAATATTACACATTTAAGCTGTGAGGACATTTACTTGTACGAGAAAGAAGATGGATTTAAAAGAAAGAAACCTTTCTACCGGCTAGACCATTCTTCATCTATACAGGCAATACAGAGAGGACAGAGCCAAATGCTTTCCAATTTTCAATCATATCATCTCGATCTTGGCTATATGAGAAAGAGGCACTTTGAGTCTGTCGAGCTGGGTCTGGGTCTGTCCTGGAGGATGCCATCAATAACGGGGACTGCTGCAGTAGGAGCAGCAGCGGGCGACAAACAGCCGTGGTTAGTGATCAAAGCTACAACCCATCTCAGGGTTTTAAGGCTCATTAGCTGCTGAGGGGGGCCAGTTTGGCAGGGACAAGTGGCATATTGGAGGAGACTGGCGTTACATAACCTAAGGCGTGCTGGGCAGCGATGAACAAACTTCATAATAAGGGAAGAATAAAGTCGTGTCCAGAGCAAAGAAAGATAAATACAATAAAAAATTGGCAACAACACAGCCATAGAGAGATTTGAGGTGAGGAATCGTGTCTCTGCATGTTAGTAATACTGCAACATTTCTTTAAAGAAGATGACAGACTGGCACAGAGTGTGGGGGAAACAGCAGAAAATTACACACAGCTAGATGGATTGCGCCTAATTTATAGAAGCTTCTTGCATACAAATTGTGTACTTGCGATGAAGTCCAAGTCAAAATTCTGTTTTTTTTAAATAATCACAAAAATGTCTGGTGCCAATATCAACAGCACTGTTTTTCTCATATTTTCAAGTACCCAACAGATTTTTCTTGTCAGGTTTAAATGAAACTGTCCAGTGTAGTTTAGATTTGAAGATGTTTTGTCACTCACACAACTTCACAGCTACAGTCCAGTAGATAGTTTCATTTGACGTTGTACTACCCAGATAAATGCAATAAATCTACAGACACATTTCTAAAAATATTCTACATCTATTTTTTGAAAATCAATCATGAACATTTTACACATGTGTATGTCAGCATGACATTTAAACTGACATTTAACTAAAGAAGGCTCGGTGTGAGTGGTTAAATTTGTACAAATGTGTGTAAACGTCTTTCAGGCTCTTACGGGTAGCATGGCCTCAGCCCACTCTCCATGGCCTCTTTGTAGCAGCTTGATGCGGTCGATGTCGTAGCAAATCTGGACCAGGTCTCCCACTAGGAACTGGGAGGTGCCTCCCTCTGCCCCGGCTGCTACGTCACCGCTGCGCACAGCGTTGGCCTTTGTCAGCACTGCTGGGTTGAATGTCCATCTGAGGACACAGAGATGAATGCATTCAAACATCTCTGACTAATTCACTTACAATTAATAAAATATGAAACCTGATCAAGTATAGATTCTAAGCAGTCACATGGAATATTTGTGGATTTGCAAGCCACGATTGAGTAATAAAAAATTATAAACTATAGAAAAAACCTTGTTTAAATGATCAATGTCAGACAGAGTAATGAGATAACATTGTTATAAATACTAGAAGCAGACTGAAAATTAGCAGTTAGGGTGCTAAGAAGATCCATTTTTAATCAGAATCAGAAATATTTTATTGATGCCTGGGGGGAAATTAGGACGTAACAGTTGCTCTTGTATATAAATAGTAAAATGTAAATTATGTACATATGCAATATATAACACAATATATTTAGAGTAATATAAATAAATAACAAAATAAGAAATGAGAAATATAAGAAATATGTGTAAATTAGGGCTGTCAATCATTAAACTATTTAATTGTGATTAATTACATGATTGTCCATAGTTAATCACGATTAATCGCAAATTAATTGCACATTTTTTTTATCTGTTCAAAATGTACCTTAAAGGGAGATTTGTCAAGTATTTAATACTCATATCAACATGGGAGTGGGCAAATATGCTTGCTTTATGGAAATGTATGTACAGATCTATTACTGGAAATCAATTAACAACACAAAACAATGACAAATATTGCCCAGAAACCCTCACAGGTACTCAAGCCCAACAGGCAACAACAGCTGTCAGTGTGTCAGTGTGCTGACTTGACTATGACTTGCCCCAAACTGCATGTGATTATCATAAAGTGGGCATGTCTGTAAAGGGGAGACTCGTGGGTACCCAGAGAACCCATTTTCATTCACATATCTTGAGGTCAGAGGTCAAGGGACCCCTTTGAAAATAGCCATGCCAGTTTTTCCTCGCCAAAATGTAGTGTATGTTTGGAGCATTATTTGGCCTCCTTCGCGACAAGCTAGTATGACCAATGGATTCTTTAGGATTTGTAGTTTCATATGATGCCAGTATCTTAACTCTAGCTTTAAAACTTAGCCGGCTACAACCTAAAAATCGCAAATTGCGTTAAAGAAATTATTGCCGTTAAACCAAATTTATGTTAACGCGTTAACTTTGACAGCCCTAGTACAAATATGTGCATTAAACACATACAATATATAACCACAGTGTAAATAAGTAAATAAAAAATAATAAAAATGCTGATAAGTGGGATCTATTAAGAGTGTTAAATATTAATGGTGTAAAATAAAAAGTGTAAATAAGAATTAAATAAGAATATTTCTTGCAATGTACAGTATAAATGTAGTATTAATATCAGAGTACTGCACAGTTGAATTACTGCACAAATTATTGTACAGTTAAGTTAAGTTAAACTATACTTTACTACAAATTGACCACTATTTTTTAGAGAGTCTCATCTCTCAAGTGTTACAAACCATAATTTCATCTTGTAGTGAAGATGTTCGTAAGTGTGACTGAGCTAAGGTGAAAGGGGTTACATAAAACTCAATTTATGGGAAATTATGGTGATGAGATGCAGTTTCATTGGTTCCACTTCTTAGCAGCCAATAACTCTGAGCCAGTTTATGTAGGGACTCACCTGTTCCCACTGGGATACTGAACGACAATATCGTGATCTTCATCGATGCCGCATACTGTGCCGGTGGTGGTGAGCGTCTCAAACATGCCGTCAGTCCACCCACCGTGGCCGTGTTGGAGGGACTGAACAATCTCTAGGTCCAAGTCGATGTTGACCAGGTCTCCAATCTGGAGACCGCCCGGATTTCTGTTGCCATTCTGCTCACCTGGGAGATGAAGGTACAGTTAGGTCTATTAATAACAACATTTGTGTTACTAAACGTGCATCAAAAAACAAAGTGATTTAAAACAGAATTATGGAGAGAAATATAGGAAAATACATTTTGGAGAAATAAATTCTGATTATTTTGTGAAAAAAATAGTATTACAAAACTTTTCAAGCACATATGTGGTTGCAAATTGGTAACAACAAAACAGAGGTAAAGCATCACTACAAGTCGTAAGTGCTGCTATCTATGAATAATGTAATGACACTATCAAACCTAATGAGAGATTTCTGCTGCAGTGTTGAGTCCAGACGTACAATTCATTAGGACTGTGCCATTAATCAAATTTAAATTACAATTACAATTCTGGCTTCCAACGATTATGAAAGCAAGATAAAATTATTATTGTGACGCATTCCGTTTCTCAATGACGCTCTCCTTTTATCTTGTGCTATAAATCCAGCGCACCCCTTTCCTTTACAGCTGCTTCTGGCACGCGTATTTCCTCCATGGCGGTGCGACGCAACCAGCTCTTGGTCGGCTTGGAAAGGCCCGGGTTGACGGCGGCACTTTACAGAACCCCTCGCCCGGACCTCGCCACTTAGTGCTCGCTGTGCCCTCTCTCCCTGCGGGGAGGGGCAGAGCTTCATGCTCCTGGCGTGAACGTCAACCGGGGCGGACTGTCCTCAGTGCAGCGATGTCAGCAACCTACCTTACCCGTCTTGAAACACGGACCCCAGTCTCGTTTACCATGTTTTGTGGGTGTGACTTTTTTGCCTTGTCATCACTATTCATATCTATACAACCAACGTGTTTATGATTAAATTGTTTACTAGAGCACAGAGCTCTTCATAGATCTAGCCTCTTAATTTTCCTCTCAAAGTGCACCAGATTGATGCATTTAACTTTAAAATGTAGGCTACAAAATGCTCTTTTGATATGCATGATGTCTCCAGAGTCAATGAGTAATCGTGTTAAATAATCGTGATCTCAATATTGACCACAATAATCGTGATTGTGATTTTTGCCATAATCGAGCAGCCCTACAATTCCTTCCTTCCTGGAATTCTTGGAATACTCTTAACTGCATGACCTGAGCCTGTACTTGGCTTTGGGAGCCAGGTGACTATGCAGCGCTGCCATCTACTGGCCAAACACAATTAACTACAAGTGAAACTCCCCTAATGCCCTTGAATTCACTGCACCAGAACGATAGGTGAGAGAATTGGTGCAATAATGACGGTGGACACGGATCACAAGGCTTACTTACCTAAAACGGGACAGTGGTCTCTGTAAAAAGAGCCTCCTTTGGCATCCTGGACACATTTCAGGTCCGACTGAGAGAGAAAAGAGGGAAGGGGTTAGATAATTACCCGAGGTAATTCCATTAGAGGAGGGGCACGGTGATCATGAATAATGAAGCAGAGAATTTACACACTTCAAGCTGTGTAGTGTCAGTGTAGTTGCCTAGAATACAAACAATATCAGTGCCCTAAGGGTGAGGCAGGACAATGAAACATTACTACAGAGAGAAGGCATCGTATCATTTGTGATGACTCGGATGCGCAGCCACCGTGGCAGAGTTAGAGGGCAGAGATGATCGTGAGGCAGAGCAAACATTCCTCTGAACTGATGGAACACTAAAGTACAACAAGTCCCAACAAATTAATAACTCAAGTCTATCCTACTGTATCCAGCCAGAAACACACTTTTGATCTTATGATGCTTTGAGCACAAAGCAGACATTACCAAACGGTAAAAGGTGTTGCCCTCGCATGCTGCATTACTGTAGGAACATACCCTAATGTGCACTACCTTTGTAGTTATTAGCAGGACTTAATCGCTGCCTTAATAACAAACAAAGTCAAAATAAAACAGTCAAGATGGGGGGTCGATTCCATGATTTATTTAATCCAGAGGCAGATGCCATCCACTTTTCTATCAGCCTATTAAAATAACAAAAGGGCAAATCTGTTATGCGACCGAGACACCCGATTGGCCTCTTTCGTAAAAAGGCAAGGGCAGTCTCCACCAATGAGGATGGTGCTTTTCATTTGAGACGCGTGTGTAGCCCGCGCCTGCAACAACCCCAAGAGAATGGCCCCCCTCCTTTAAAGTTGACCTCCATGTTCACTCTCTCCTCCCTAAAAAGCAGAAGGAACAGCTTGCCTTTATCATGCAGATATACCTTCCCCTTCCAGCTGCCTTTACAATGGCGCCTTACTCATGCTGGCTGCGTGGCTCTCACAAAGGCCTGGCAGCAAAAGAAAGAGCCTCAGCCCTGCGGTCAAACACAAAAGCCACCCGACAGCTGATCTTTTGTGCGTCTCTGCGTGTGTGTGAGTGAGCGTGAGGTTCAGGCCTGGAAGTTTGCTCACCATTCCCTCAAAGCCAACTCGGTACAGGTTCTTGGCCCCGTTGTCCCACAGAACGTAGGCAGCGCTGTGAGGGCTGGCTGCACTCCAGTCCTGGATCTCTGTCACCTGTGGAGGGGGAGGGGGAGGAGGAGGAGGGATGAGATGAGAAAAACAGATAAGGACACATTGAAAGCAGATTGTTTTGAGTTTTAGGGCACTTTCACAAGCCAACATTCAGTCACGTTTTAATCGAACTCTGGTGCGGTTCGTTTGGGCAGTTGTGAACGCAGTAATTGTACTCCAGTGCGGACCAAAACAAGTGGTCCGAGACTGCTTGGAGAGGTGGTCTCGGTCCGTTTCAAAGCGAACCAAAACACAGGCTTCCTGTGCGGGCATTTGTTAAGATGGACAAATGACGGGTCAACATGAGTGGGAGAGGACTGACCTGGACATCTGCAGAAGTCCAATGTTTGCTTGACATCTGGGCCAAAGAGAACATACCGAATATGCTAAATAAAGTGACGTTCATAAAGTCATTAAACTGGAGGAGAAGGGATTCGCGCGCACAGTAGATCAGTGCAGGGTGAAAGTGAAAAAACTTCGACAGCAATATATCAAAGTCCGCAACTCCCGGCATAGAAGTGGCAGCTTTCGAGACGAAAAAGATAAATTCGCTCCTTAGTACACGCTCCTCCACTTTAATTTGTGCACTGCGAAACCGAAACCGACTAAGAGACTAACTATAAAAGGAACCAAAAGTATTGATTTCACTCTGATTCGGACTACGGACTAGGACTTGTCAAAGTTCCCTAAATCCTAATTTCATGATAATTTATTGACCAGCTGTTAATGAAAATAAAGGTTTTGGCATACTGTATGTGAAAATATAATATTGACCAGAAAGGGATCACTTTCTTCGTGGGTGCTTTTGAGCAGGTGTTTGGTGGCCAAATTGAAGGTCAGAGTAAAAGTTGAACAACAGAACAGCAACCCTGGAGCCAAGTACGTATTCAGTGTCTAGCTCAAAGACAAGGAGATGTCTGCTAACACAAGTTGAACTTGGGCTCCTCTGGTTGAAGGGTCCAACATCTTCTGTGCCACTCTAAGGCTTGGAGTTTTTAGTGTAGTTGGGAGTTTAGTTTTTGCAAAATGTTGTCATACTGATGTATTAAATCTATACTTGGTAGTGTCAGACGCTCCGTATGCTCCACAGTCACTGTGTTTTGAATTCAAGTGAAGTTTAATTCCCTAACTACTGAGAAATATTAGCAGTGGGATTCGTCAAGAACAAATTTGATTATGCTTTGATTCTTGAGGTCACAATTCGATTTTGCTGTAATTCTCCCTGCATTGCAATCTCACAGTCAATACTAAACCTTTTATTGTCTTATTTTTTTTTAACCAGTTGAGAATAGTTGTAAAATCTCCAAGAATGTTTAAATTAAACTTTTGCAACCATTACTGTTTGTTTCCAAAGGCAAAACAAGACACAAGACAAAGGCAAGCCTAGTTCAGCCGGAACAGAGACAGAGCCTGTGGGAAACATAGTTGATTGCTATCAGAACAAGGAACTTTTGAAACATGATTTTCTATCCAAAAATAGTAGAGGTCGACTGATAGTGGATTTTTAAAGTCTGATATAATAACGATAATTTGGGACAGGAAAAAGCTGATAGCCAATTAATTGGCCGATATCTTCTTTAATTCTGCAGCTGCCTAGTCGGCTACTTTTTTTTTTTTTAAGATTATTTTTTTGGCCAGTTTTTGCCTTTATTAGATAGAGAGACAGTGATAGTTGATGTGAAAGGGGGAGAGAGAGGGGATGAGCAAAGGTAAGGACTCAGGCTTTGTACACGGTATGCCCGCTCTACCAGGTGAGCTACCAGGGCGCCCAGTCAGCTACTTTTTGCATGCCGTTTTTAATAAATCATTTTTTTCTCACTCCGTATTAAATAATTTTTAAGAGATTATCCTGAAGTGTAATTTTCGGACTACATCATCGGAAAATTTTCTTTTTATTTGCAATGGGCGATGCGCTGTTCTGTGACTTACAGTATGACTGGCCAGGATGCATTTTTTGTACATTGTTAAATGCCACTATTGCAAACCATTAATGTTTGTGCAAATTCCCGGGGTACGGAGGATCCTTAAGTGTGCGATTTAATTTCATGAATGGATAGTTACGTGGATGGATTGGACCTGTGCAGCCATCGGCCACTATCAGAGCCCAGTTCCACCGATAACGATAGTTTGTTAAATGTCCAAATGGCGCAGATTAATCGGCCAAACCGATTAACTGGTCTGCCTCTAAATGGTACGAGAGGTTTCAGAAGACTCTTCTTCCCTATCGAAAGGGAATTAGATGCAGTTGTTATTCCGCTAATAAATAATTCACAAAGATTACAGTCTTGGTATCCAAAATATGGTTAGCTGCATCATCTTGGTGAATTTAGGAAGGTCCTAAACAACACTATCCATGTATGTTTCCATCAGTTAGCCAAACTGCAGTTGTAGTGTGCTTAGGTCAGCATGAAAAGCGTTTCTCTTCATCGTCATGCCAATTTAGTGGATATCTCCATTTCCAACATATATTTATTTTGATATATACTGACAGTCAGTCTTCTTTTTTTTTGCCATGACAATTCCAGGCCCCGACAGTTTGAACAGAACCCGAAAATAGGAAAGGCTCTTCACAAAAAACTGTTAGCAAAAACTGTTAGCACTTTTAGAAGATACTTTGGAAAACACTCCTCTCATCACAGAAACCCAAAGATGATTAAATAACATCATTTATCCTCTTCCTACAAAGATACAAAAAACCAAAACCTTTGCAATTTAATAAATAAGACATGCATTACTTGTTCACAGAGAGAAAGCTAAAGAAAAGGGAGAAAAGCTGCTCTTAAAAAATTAATAATCAGTGTGAGTCTATCTTTTGACTGTCTCACATGCTTGTCCAGAGAGCCCAGAGTAAAGAGTTCATCAAAACCACCAAAAGCACTCCAACAAACACACCTGGCACTTCATTTTTACACACACACACAGCTTCTCTTGAGTTAGTACTTGTTGTAATACATTATGACTAACGCTGTACCCAACTTCTGTAGTGAGGACCAGCTCACAGCTTTTGGCTAAAAAAAAACTGAAGGGCACTGTAAGCCAAGAAAAATGATGTGTTATAGGCATAAATAAGCAATGAGCTATGAATGGGGGACCGCAAAATCAATTCAAATTTGGAAGATGGGCTTGGGATTTTCACACCAGACAATTCTCTCTCCATCACAAGCAGCGCAACGCTTTCATCACATTTAGAAAGTGTCAAGAGAAGAGCTGTATCGGAGTAAATTAATTCTTTAATTAAAAGCTGTGCCTTAAGTAAATACAGAAATCAAATAGTTAAATTATTTCCAGGCCCCTTACAGAGGTAATTGATTAATGGGCCTCGGGAGGTAATATTCATGCTAAACTAACGGAACATCTAAGCTGCAGGACATGCAATAGCAGTTTTCTGGAGAGCATATTGCTTACAGCATCATAAAACTGTAATGAGATATGCCATTAAATAACACAGCAAAATGAAGTCTTAAATTGCCTGGAGGGACTCTTAAATTGAACACTCTTGGGTCTGGACCAGAGTCAAAATACAAGCACTTTACAGCACATTTACAGTATAAATCTAAATAGAGTGTGCTAAACAAATGCAACCTCATCAGCCATTGCATTACTTTCTAATAATGTGTTTAAGCCTGGAATAACCTGCAGCAAGGAAGTACGTTTATAGCCTCAGTTAAGATAAATAGGAATCTGAGGAATTAAACCAAGGAGTAAAGGTTTTTCAGTGGCGCGTTCTACTACCTCCTTTCATCATACAAAGTTACTCTCGTATTTTGATCATTTTCCAACACATTGTGTACAAGTCAACAAGGATCCAACTCATCAGACTATATTTTCCACTAAATCTGGATTATTGGCTATAGCTGCTGAAGTTTAACAACAGGGCTAACTTAGTATTCTTCACTTACGGAAAATTATTACGAGTTACGGCTGTGTATTGGCAAGGATCTAGCGATACGACATGTATCATGATACAGGGTTGCAATTCAATATATTGCGATACTGTAAGTAAGATGATAAACTGTGATTTGAAAAAAACGATGTGAAAATGAAAGTTTACTTTTTTTATGCAATCAGAACAGTGGGATCTGCAATTTGCAATCTTTACTTTTCACTGATTTGTAACTCTCCGCCCCAGCTACAGGTGGCTGATAACAATATATTAGTGACATAGTGATATGAGACAATATATTGATTTTGGTTATTGTAGCGGTCGGGATGAGAGTCAGTACCTCCAAGTCTGAGGCAATGGTTCTCTGCCGGAAAACGGTGGATTGCACCCTCCGGCATGGGAGTGAGTCTTTGCTCCAAGCGAGGGAGTTTAAGTATCTAGGGGCCTTGTTCACGAGTGAGGAAAAAATGTAGTGGGAGATGAACAGGCGGTTTGGTGCGGAGTCTGCAGTTATGCGGGCGCTGTACCGGACCATTGTGGTGAAGAGGGAGCTGAGCCAGAAGGCAAAGCTCTCGATTTACCGGTCCATCTACGTTCCAACCCTCACCTATGGTCATGAGCTGTGGGTAGTGACCGTAAGAATGAGATCGCGGATACAAGCGGCGGAAATGAGTTTCCTTTGTAGGGTGGCTGGGCTCAGACTTAGAGATCCGGAGGGAGCTCCGTGTAGAGCCGCTGCTCCTTTGCGTTGAAAGGGGCCAGCTGAGGTGGTTCGGGCATCTGATCAGGACGCCTCCTGGAAGCCTTAAGAGGTTTTCTGGGCACGTCCAACTGGTAAGAGGCCCAGGGGTTAGACCCAGAACATGCTAGAGAGATTATATATCTCGTCTGGCCTGGGAATGCCGCGGGGTCCCCCAGGAAGACCTGAAAAACGATGCTGGGGAGAGGGACGTCTGGAATACCTTGCTAAGCCTGCTGCCCCCGCGACCCAGCCCCGGATAAGCGGAAGAAATTGGATGGATGGATGGAAAGTTATTGTAGTATCCATTACAGTGGATTGCAGATAAGAGATATATTTTTTATGAACTTAAAGGCTGCAGAACAAAACGATATAGTTATCTTCAACTTCAGCATAATGCTGCACACCTAGCTAGGCACCAGAGGACTGAACTGGACTGGATTGTGTTCTCGCTTGCCTGTAACATGTCCATGCTACAAACATGTTGAGTCAGGCAGTGCCCTTCCTGTTTTGGTTGAGGCTCCTGCACATTTCAAATCACATCATATCCTGAGATGCCAGTTTGTTTTTTCCTCCCTAAGGTTGTTTAAAGCAAGGGATCCTTCTATGCAGCCCTTAGGGGTGGTCATGCTCCATTCAGTGGCACACATGTGGTTGTGATGATGGCCTCTGTCAGGCTCACCAAGGCTGCCTTATCTCCAGGGATATATTATCCACTTAATTGTGCAGCTTTGAAGTTATAACAAAAAGCGGAGTTTGCCTGCATTTTTGGAACTGAATCATTTAGCAGTCATGTTCATTCAGCAAAAAACATTAAGCTATCTCTACACTTGTACCTTATACCTCAAGCCCTCATGTGACGTAGAAACGTATTTGTAAAAAAGAAAAGTGGTAAAGATCACATGCTTTTCACTACATGAGAAATAGTAAAACCAGAAACATCTTTCGAGCACTGGCCCAAGAAGGTGACTGACTCACTGGAGTCTATGTCTTATTGGCCTCAGTGCTCACTGATCTCATGTCTGTAATGTACATATTTACAGGTCAAAACTGTTGGTTTGTGGAGCAAAAAAATGGGCAGAGTACAGTTACAGTTACTCTACTTTCTTGGGAGCAACTCTACCTTTCCTCTCCTTCCGTTGCCTCCATCTTGGTCTTCCCACTGCCAGTCCACTCCTCTCACCACCCGGCCACCAGTGAAAATCCCTCTGGCTGTGATTTTCTTTGACTTGCGACGTGACTCCAGAAGTACTCTGCTCGGATAAAAACAGAGAAAAAATGATTTTCATTTGGAATTAAGCTTTAATCACTCATGTGACACTGTCAGAGTATTCAACAGCAGGTGTTTACTCTGTTTACATGGATCAATTAACAATTTTTTTTTCAATTAATAGCAAATATGCATTGCAGAGGGGATGCCATTGCCTCCCTCCTGATACTTCATGTCCTCAACAGCCCTTCCTTGTGTGCCTACTGCTCTGGAGTCATGGTGTAAATTACTTTCAGCAAACGGGCAGGGCTCCAGACTGACATTTTACATTGGTTGCACTGGTGCACCCAACTTTTTCATTTAGGTGCACCCAAAATGTAATACATTTTAAGCATTACTTTTTTGTCAGTTCCAACATACACACACACTGGTAATTTCTTAACACATTATGTAAATGATTAACAGGAATAAAGATGCACATAAACGTTTTTTTGAGTCAGATGAGACCATCTCCGTTGGATCAGAAGGGCGCTGGAAGTAGGGCAGTGTATTGGCAAGAATCTTGTGATACGATACGTATCATGATACAGGGGTTACGATTCAATATATTGCAAGACTGTAAGAAAGGTGATATAGTTTGATTTTTTAAATCTAATTTTTGGAAAAATTTCATAGTATAAAGAACACATCGCCATATGCATACAATCTGATTAAAAAAAGTTTACTTTTTTTATGTAATCAAAACAGTGGGATCTGCATTTGCATTTATCACAGTCCGTGTAACATCCTGAGAGGGCGCATCTCTTTGCAAATTAAATAAGGTATTGACTGAGCTCATCTTTGCATGTAAACTATTAATTAAAAATCAATAGTGCTTTTGAGAATCGATACAGTATCACAAAATACAATGTTGCGATTATCGATATTTTCGATATATTCTTACACCCCAGCTGGAAGTAGGGGTTTCAAGGGGCTAATGGCCCCCCACTTTACGCCCCTGTCCCACATTGCGAACAATAGTAGATGAAGAAAAAAACGTGTGAAATGCCTCGCCACGCACGATTTGAGGCTTGCAGTACTACTGTGTGAAAATGGCCATGGCCGTGTTTAAGTGAAATCCACGTTTACATGCTAAGTTTGTATCGTATAAGAAGAGCGTAATGAGTGCATAGCGAGAGAGTGGGCGAGCGACAGAGAGAGGGATGCGCTCAGAGCAGATCAGCTGTTTGGCGATCATCTGAGCAGAGAAGAAATTAGCGGTAAAGTTGCATTGTGTTATTAAATGTATCCTACTGTGACACACACACACTTTCTGCCCCCATCTCCACTTCTGAAATGAATCCAGCGTCTCTGATCAGGATTAGGCATCTTACTGGGGACAGGAGGGGAGACAGGTGGTGGAGCAGTTACCTCCACCTATGATGTCGGCTGGGACAGGTGTAACGGGCACCGCAGCATATATATGATATTGCGAGAGTAGGAGTACAGGGCACAGTTTCGCTCATCACACACAGAGACAGTCTTGCTAAATGTCAGGCACACCGGTGCGACCAAGGAAATTTGTTTAGACGCACTTGACTGATTTTTGGTCGACACAGATGAAAAATCTTACTGTGAGCGTTTGGCCTTAACAGCTTCTAATCTGCTGTTTCAACCATGCAGTCTCTGACAAACCTAAACTGTCTCAGCATTGGGCAGCTGATGTTTGATGATAGCAAAACAAATCCAACCAGAAATACTGTATGTGTCAGAGTTGTAAACAACACATCACTACTGACCTATATCTTTGCAGTTCTTTGAAATCACAAACACACCATTTCGCAGTGGCAGCTTTCTGGAGATCAAAATGAATTGTGACTTTCTACTGCCTTTAGGAATGGTATTTCCATGTAGTTAAATTCAAGGAGCACGCTTTGCATCACTGAGTGGTAGGTGTCATGTTGTAACATCATGCATAACAATCATTTTTGTAATCTCATGGCATTCACACGTCACTGACAATTCTCTTTTCATCCATACCCAACAATCATGGCGCTGCAAATGCAAATGAAAAGCCAGTGGTTAAGCAGTCAAATTTTTGTTTTACATTTTGATATCACTATAATGCTGCCAGCTGCAGTCTAAACTCCAGCTTAGCTACAAGCCTAACCAATGAAATGGTAACAGCAATTAATAGCTGAGCTCTAACCATCAAACAAGTGTGAGCCTTGATCGTAGACGCGACAGCTGGACGGTGCAGGTCTAACCAATGCAAACCGCTTGTGGCCTCTAACCACTCCCTCTTCGGCGGTTAGTGACAGAATCTAATGTGGTGTAACAAAACACCCCACTACGCCGCCGGAGCAGTTTGAGCTGGGGAGACCCCCAGCACCCATTGTGCATTATGCAATGTCTGTCTCGGGGGAAATGAAGTCGTACTCAGTTGAAAAGGCTGCCAGCTGTTGGGCCATGTGTTCATTTACTAAACTATGGGATTTGGCTGAAATAGGCCTGAAATGGATGAAGCATCATCGCAGTACTGACAGTCTGTGTGATAACACAATCAAATGCAAGTTGTGGAATTTAGTGACTGTGCATGTAGTGCATGCTCACAAACAGGACTAAATAATACAACTTTAAATGTTGTTAAATGTTGTTTAAATGTCTTGTTTTTCCCTACAACACATAAGCTACATTAATCTCCATGTAGAGCATCTTTGAATGCACAGAGTAATGCTGCCTCCAACAATTTGACTTCATCTTGTCTGTACATGAATTAATTGGTAGCAAGTTTTCCACTTTCCACACACCACCACACCTAAAACATTGTTTCCACATGAAACTTTCTGTGATTTTTTTACCATAAGACCTGAGTGTAGGCACACACACACACACACAGTACTACCTCATGTAAGAATGGTATTGTGCTCAGATCCTTTGGTCTGATTACCACTGTTCATGCCCTAGATTGCCCAAACTGTAAAGCTTCTGCGCCAACTTCCATTGTCCTGACTAAAAACTAATTTTATTTTTAGGTAAACTTTTAATTAGTCAACTTTTGGTAAGTCTAGCTAATGTCTTGCTGACAATGTCAACACTTCCTGAGAAGGCTTGACAGTGAACCTACCACTGTCTTCACGGCAAAACACCTTCACACTAAAATGCATCAATTGCCAGATACATGCAGAAGGTGCAGAGTTCATACAAATTGTAGTTTTACACATCAACACGAAGAGAAAGAGAAAAACAATGGGTCTCCGGCTGTGATAATGCCATTTGAGTGACAGCAGGAAAATAGTGATAAATTAAGCAATATTAAACACAGGTAGGGCTGGGCAATATATTGATATAAGTAATTTCATATTTTGATAATGGTATATATCACGATATAGCATGTTTTCTGGTAATTCAATAAATAAATAGTCTATATGAAATAGCAACATGGTAAAGCTTATTTTTGTATACTCCTGTGTGGATTAAATACTTGCCAAATGAAAAGTACTGAGTATTTTCTAATTTAATTAGTGCAAAATGAACGTAACAGGTTCAAGTGAATTACAGAGAAAAATGAATAAATATTTCTAGCTATACACTGACTGTTTATGCATGCACACAAATACAGAGTAATCACAGTAAGACAATAGTTTGATTTAACTGCACTGTGGTATTCCCATAAGCAGAATTCTTATCAATTCTGATTTTCTGATCAATTTGAGTTAGTGTGTGCTTGTTATTATCAATTTAGATGACGTAATAGTGTATCATGATATCTCGATATATAATTTCATCAGGATACGATTCCTTTGTAAAATGATAAATTATCATATTGAATTATTGCCCAGCCCTAAGCACAAGAGACTGCTGTAGCACCCTGCTGCGACTGAATGAAGTGGAATCACTGTGCTAAACCTGTCTAGTGTTATTCTTCATATTATTATATTAGTAACTTCTGGGACACACTTATAAGTCCTTTCTGTTTTTGTCTTGCATAGTAATGTAGTCAAAAATGTTCATTATCTATGTTCATCATATGCAATTACAATGCTTTCTGCAGAGTCAAAGCTTTAAATTCTGAAATTTGAAAGTCAGCTGCAAAATAGACTTTTCTATCAATCTGCACTTTGTATCAAGTGAATATAGCCTTCTGAATACAAAAATACAAAAACTAAAAAGATCTGGGAAATTTACTCAAATAAATTCCACAAATGGGAAGCGCTGCATTACTATAATTTTTAAAAAGGTACGACTGGATCTTAAAACAAGGCTGAATTGTTGCCTGGCAACTGAGGGCTGGGAGCATAGAGATAGATTCTGTCTGAGAGGCAGGGCGCACAAAAGACTTCTCAAATGTCACACACACACAGACACACACACACACACACACACACACACATAAAACCAGGGAGTAAAAGGGTAGGCCAACCAATCACAATGAAGTGCATGGATTACCTGGCTACCTTGTGTCTATTTTATCAATGGTGGGTCTAAAGATGAGGCACAACACTGGCAAATGTTGGGCTAACTAACCTCTCACTGCCTGGGGTGGTGATCCTGTAGAACCGGTGTCTCAGGTGATGCTTGTCTCCATGGTAACAGGTTGTGCAAAGGTCGTAATTGGTGCACTCAGCACATTTCCAGCGAATACCAATGATGGGCTGTTGACGGCAGGTGTCACACATGGTTCCATCATGCTTGATGCCTGGGGGGGCAGTATTAGTTAACATTAATACATTGGGGTTGTATATTGTATGATATTACATTGCATATCAGTTGTTATCAACAATATGTATACTAGCTGTGCATAAAAAATAAAAAAAATATTTCAATATGCAATCGGAACACTATGTATTTTACATAGCTAGACATAATTGTGTGCAATATGAAATTTGTCCATATTCCCTATATTCATTCTCACAAAATCTGACACCTGTTAATGTGAGAACAGCTATACTCATTTTGGCGTTACGGTCTTTAATCACTCTCTTCTCAAGATGCTGCTGATACTTTAGAAACTCAGCTGCTCCTCATCCCATGACTACATCACCAGGTGAATATATAAAGAACTTAAATGAATGGTATAAATGCTGAAAAGTGTAACTGTGTTGGCATGTAATAACTATGACAAGTGCAAACAGATGAAGCTAAACAATGGTGACGTGATCCTTAATCTTTTATGTCCATGCTTCATCATCAGAACATCCTGCTGATATATTTGTATATAATGTTGATAAATGTTTTCCTGTCAATGTGCAATTTGAAATCATATCTCCCACAGCTTATTTGCATATCTTGTACACCATGACATACATCTGTTCAGACAAGATGTATTTAAATATTGTTTTTATACATATTCACTGAAAGTTTCTTCAATTATTTTGAATGGCAGAGACTTTGCCTTACCACTGTGATCTAAGCTTTTAATTACAACAACAACTTTTATGGATCAATCTCATTCCTGCACTCACCAAAGGCCAACACATGTTTATGTATATACTGTATGTCGCCAATGTTTCCCTAATTTGTGTGCCCTAGGGTGTTGTCTGTGTTTTATTTATTTATTTATGTATTTTTTTGTTTTTTTGTTTTCTTTTCCTTTCACTACCTATGTTCTTTGTATTTGCTTGTCTCCATTTTCGTTTGCCCTTAGTTCCTAGTATTGTCTGTTTGTGTTGATATATATATAAAATTAGGCATAATACACACCACACAGAAGTCTGTATCACTGACATGCACATGCTTCTTAATAAAAATATTTGAAACTAAACTCACCAAAGGCCAAAAAAAAGGGGACCAGTATCTTGTATGTTAAAGCAAACCTAATTTGCATTGAAAGACACTACTTGTCTTTAAATGAGTATGAAAGTCTTGGGCAAACAAAATCAACTGATTGACTTATATGTCGCCTTTCAGAAAGAGTGATGTGTAGGAAGAGTTAGCTGAGATCATAGGCCTTGATGAACAGGTGGTGTTTGAGATGTTTTTTTTAAAGTATATAGTAATATACACTGAAAAGTTTCCAATTATTTTGAATGGCAGAGACTTTGCCTTACCATTGTAATCTAAGCTTTTAATTACAGCAACAACAATCTCATTCCTGCACTCACTAAAAGGCAAAAAAAGGGGACTATTATCTTGTATGTTAGAGCAAACCTATTTTGCATTGAAAGACACTACTAAATGAGTATGAAAAGTCTTGGTGCAAACAAAATCAACTGATTGTAAAAGTTACCTGTTGGAGCACTGTCTAATATCCTCACGTCGTAAGCCCCAGAACACCGGTAGTTAGCAGCCGTCCCATTATCCCAGACAACCACCACCTCCTCTGGACTTTCAAAACTCCTCACGGTGCCGACATGTCCCTCTCCTCCATCCTGCTTGCCCCACTTCCAGTCAGGTCCGCGGACGACTCTGGCTCCAACTCCCTCCATCATAGCTCGGTTATTCCTGCCGGTAGTCATGTTTACAAAAAAAGGGGATGTGCAAAAATACACAACAACAGCAAGTTCAAAAAAGCTAGCAGCTCTTTGCCAGCTAGGAGTCGGTTTCCAAATGCAAAGTGTGAGCAAGTCCTAACAGGAAAGAGACTGGAACAATCCACAAAGCTAGCCTGCTAGCTCAGTAGCTCAGTTAGCTACCTCAGGAGGCTCCTACAGAAACTATCCACACAAAGCTAACCTTAACTACAACCTAGTGCCTCCTCTGGTGTTGCCTTTGAGAAACTAATTTAACCCAAAAAGCACATCAAGTGTCCACACAGCTCTCCTCTCCTCCACACAGAAGACTGCCACCTCTTCAACTTAGCACAAGCTAGCAGAGCCGAGTTGCTAAGCTACCTAGCAAGATAAAACCTCTCCTGGCTAGCAAGTCCTTTTCCTGTTGAAGGTAAATGTAGTCCTTTGTCCTTATTATTGTTGTTGTTGTCTGAGGTGATGAAAATCCCATCAAAGGTGATCCCCTTTGTCAGCCCAGAGATGGTTCCCTGGAGGAGTCAACTCAGAATAAACGCGTCGCCATTATTGTCAATCATCGTTTCAGACCCTCAGACCAGACTGAGCAACAACTAGCTCCGGAGATAGCCGACAAAACCCGAAGACGACGCGAGGCTGGGGGGAAAACAAGCCAGAAGTCCAGACCCACGGTGCGCATGCGCAGCATCTGCAATGTGCAAGCACCATGTTCAGCTCTGTGTGTGTTGAAAAACATAATACAGACAGATATTTGTGAATTTCTTTGTTAAATAGTCTTCCAATCAGAACAATAATTTAAACACCCTCTCTTGTAGATGTCTTAATTTGCACAGACAAGTAGGCTACACACACCAAATTAATCACCAACAATCATTGGGTACGGGTACGAGGAGATTTGAGCACATCACTCCAGTTTTAGCTGCACTTCACTGGTTGCCTGTCAAATTTAGAATTGATTTTAATATTTTATTATTAACTTTTAAAGCTCTGCATGGTTTGGCACCAAGCTACATCACTGAGCTCCTTACACCCTATGCGCCACCGTGTAACCTGAGGTCCTCTGACTTGGCTCTACTCGTTGAACCCAGGTCTAGGTTAGTGACTAAGGGTGACAGGGCCTTTGCCATCAATGCCCCTAGACTGGAACAGCCTACCTCAGCTCTACTAGCAATTTTAAATCTCTTTTAAAAACCCATTTTTATAAAAAGGCTTTTTTAACTCCATAAGGTAACAGCTTGGTGCACCTTTCCCACACCTTATATTGTCCTTTTTTGGCTTATGTGTAGTAACTTATTGTTTTGATACCACTGGTTACGGGTTTTAGTTGTCTCATTTGGTCTTTATGTTTTGTATTTTTATTGTTGTTTTTATTTTGTCTGTATTTCATTGTATCTGTGCAAGCACTTTGAAACTATGTTTAGAAAGGTGCTATACAAATAAAGATTATTATTATTATTATTATTATTATTGTACTGTATATTATAGTAAAAAAAAAAATATATATATATGGGTTTTTTTGTCTAGTCGTGGGAACATATACAAAACCGACACTGATTATCTAATTAATTTATTAAATACATACCACCTTATACTTAAGAATGAATTTACTCTGCATCCAAGCATACACACTAGATATATTGTCTACAGTGGATTTATAGTGGTATCATTATGACTGTCTGACCTGATGGCTGCTGACATTAATTCAAATACTCAGAATTAAATCAGATCCGGCCCACAGAGAAGAAATAGCAGCAGCCGGAGTATGTCAAAGGCCACCAGCTGGTATTAGTGAATGGAATATTTTTTTTCTCATTTAAAGGCAATGTAATTCATTTTACTGAATATAGTTATTCATTGTTATTAATACATTAATTGGCATATTAGATTATCTTTATTTAAATTATGTATTAATTGATCATAATCAACAACTTGTTAAGTTGAAGTCTGTAATTTTTTCAGTGGCACATCAAAACTCCATATACAGATAGAATACAGAAGCATTATTCAACGAAGATTATTAAGTCCAACAATAAATACTCCAGGGATGTTACAATGATTTGAAGTACGTTTACCCAGTGACTCCAAAGTCCAGAAGATGAGGTAGACAAGGACACTTGTATGTTCATCTATATCCAGCGTCAACCTAAAATGTGCCACATTTTATTAATCCTTTCCTCACAATCCAAATGTTAACTCCATTTAAATGTTGTTTTAAGTCATATCAGACTCACCAGATACTGCATATGTTATAATCTGATAATACCAAAACACATTTATAGTAGACTCATTTTGAAATCAGACAAACCATGTTGGGCCTGGATTAGAATAGCACACTATAGGGCCCCATTTTTGCCACTCTCTGTGCATTGTGTAAGTAGCTTATTAGCAGCAATTTACCTGGTAAAATTCACCATATAAGAACTCATTGATTTGATCTCAGGGCTCTTCTCTACAAGATGAGGCCCCAAGATTAGATAATAATACAGGTGGTGTATAGTTAATTAAATTACCACAAAGCAATTGCCATTCAAAAATAAATAAATAATTTACTTTATTTATTTTTATTTATTTTGTGTGTATATGTGTATATTGTATGTGATCTATTATTTCATGTGCGTAGTGTTTCACTAAGTTTGGTGTCACTGCTGCTTTAAGTGTTGTTGTAACTGTTGCCATTAGTGTGATATTGGTTATTTCCTTTATTTTTCTTACTGTTGGGGGTGGGAGGGAAAAATGGATGAAAAAATAGAAGGCTACTCATTTGCTCTGTGATTTATATGCTTTGCAATGTTCTCCCAATTCAAAAATAAAAATAAAAAGAATAGCCCACATGACCCCGTTTTTTCCCACTCTGTGTGCATTGTGTAAGTGTTAAGAAAAAATGTATGTGTAAAATGCACCATATAAGGCCAATATGAACTGAATTTTGAAAAGAAAAAAGGCCTCAAACACAGATTTTAACTCAGGGCTCTTCTCTACAAGATGGGATCCTAAGATAGGTAAAAAATACAGGTGTTGCCTTAAGGCACCAATCATTTCAGTTCATAATGTGCTTTACATTCTCCATTAATTAAATCACCACAAACTAATTGCCACAACCTTGAGTCTTTGGGCCCCCTGTGGGTCTGTAGCCCTCTGGGGCAGTTATAGTTAGCCTGCTTTGCCTGGTTGTTGTTAATTCAGTTACACTGTGTGCAGAAGTTTCCACTGCAGTAAATACATGATCACTTTTTTTTCAGAAGCTGAAGGTGTTCAGTGATGTTCATGCTGTCTTTGCAAATATCTATTTAATTGTCTGTGGTTGAGTTATATATATATATATATATATATATATCAGATTGGAGTATTTATTGTTGGACATAATAATCTTCGTTGAATAATGCTTCTGTATTCTATCTGTAAATGGAGTTTTGATGTACCACTGAAAAAATTACAGTCTTCAACTTAACAAGTTGTTGATTATGATCAATTAATACATCATTTAAATAAAGATAATCTAATATGCCAATTAATGTATTAATAACAATGAATAACTATATTCAGTAAAATTAATTACATTGCCTTTAAATGAGAAAAAAAATATTTCATTCACTAATACCAGCTGGTGGCCTTTGACATACTCATGCTGCTGCTATTTCTTCTCTGTGGGATGGATCTCATTTAATTATGAGTATTTGAATTAATGTCAGCAGCCATCAGGTCAGACAGTCATAATGATACCACAATAAATCCACTGTACACAATATATAGTGTGTGTATGCTTGGATGCAGAGTAAATTAATTTGTAAGTATAAGGTGGTATGTATTTAATAAATAAATTAGATAATCAGTATATATATATATATAAAAGAGCAACTGTTACGTCCTAATTTCCCCCCAGGCATCAATAAAATATTTCTGATTCTGATTAAAAGTGGATCTTATTATTACCCTAACTGCTAATTTTCAGTCTGCTTCTAGTATTTATAACAATGTTATCTCATTACTCTGTACTTACTCTCTCTCTCTCTCTCTCTCTCTCTCTCTCTCTCTCTCTCTCTCTCTCTCTCTCTATATATATATATATATATATGATCCCCACTGAAGACAGTACAGATGCTGAGACTGCAGCGCCGCATGGTGCACATCCCCTCTGCTGCCTGCAGGGGGCGACAGACTGACTGACTAGTTTGTGAGCGGCTCCACTGATAGCTGGTCAAAGAGCGCCACCTCTCCGTTGATACGTGTACTTATATAAATATATATAAATATCTCCACCACATCAGGTCCCCTTGACTGTCTCCTTCACAGTGGGCTTCGCAGGCAGACAGACACACAGCTGACTTTGAACCGAGCTGGCTGCTTGTCCTTGCACTACGGGGGATAAACAGGGACCTTGCAATGATCTCGCTGGACTTCAATTTCAACATTTTGACCAGGGATCTGTCACATTATCTGGAAAATCAGGTGAAAGTTGGTCTGTTCGGATCGGGAGTCGGGCTGTCTCTGGTGCTGGGCTTTAGCGCAGCGTACACCTGCTACTATCTGCTCTCAGTAGCCAAGGTAACGTTAACTTAGGCTTTATATCCCTATATATATATATATCCCTATATCCCTATAATAAAACCACTGTGTGTGCTTTTCATGGTGGAGCAGCAGCAGCATCACCATCATCACTGATGATACTCGACTGGTGCATTTTGCTGATGGAGGTTTCTATTATAGGTTGCATCTGTCTGTCCAGCTGTGGTGGGCTATAACCTGCTGTATGTTACACACGCCTGCACATGTGGGCTGATGCATCTCAGGGAGATAGAAAGACACACGTTTTAATGGCGCATATTATGACCTGAAATTAATATTATCTACATCCATGTGCGGCACTTATGTAACTACATTAAAATCAATCAATCCGTAGCAAGACAGTTACAGTTAGCTCTATATAGGCTAATATTACACGGTTGCTGTATGTTAGCTAGACATGCCGGTTGAAGGTTTTCTGTAATAATGCATGGTGAGGCTCACACTCACAGTGTTGATTTTATGTAGTAATAATAATAATAATAATAAAAATAATAATAATACACGTTTATGCATGAACTTGAATTTAATATTAGATACAATTTTAATATTAATTCAATATAATGCAATATAATATAACTCAATATAATATGACATTATATGATATAACACAATATAATATAATATGATATAATATAATATAATATAATATAACACAATATAACACAATATGATATAATATGATATAATATAACATAATATGATATGATATAATATAATATAACACAATATAATATAATATAATATAATATAACTCAATATAATATGACATAATATGATATATGATATAACACAATATAATATAATATGATATAATATAATATAATATAACACAATATAATATAATATGATATAATATAACATGCAGGGCTAATGCATGCCTAACGTTTATTATCATTATGTCGTAAAGTGTAATAGAGACCTTAAATGCAGGTTCATGTTGATCTTGTGTTTCAGTAACCAGTTGGATGCTTAATCATGTATTACAAATGAAATCTTCTCTATTTTAAGTGTTATTTAGTTTTGTTTTGCTGATCTGCATCAGAGGATTTGACAACAATGCAACAAGCTATGCAATTCAAGACAATAATTTAGATTTTTTGTAACAAAACATGGCTCAGAGCTAAACAATGTTTTATTACAACATTTATTTATATTTATATTTAAAACATATTTATTGCAGAAATAAAGAAGTCACTTTTTGGACTCTATAATATAACCTGTATTTTCACTCTTCATTCACCTGTGTTTTGCAGAAGCCACAGCTCATCTCGGGGGGTAAGAAGTTCTACCACTTCCTGAGGGAGCAATGTCCCGTAGTGTCAGAAACCTACTACCCCACCTTTTGGTGCTGGGAGAGCCGCATCCAGACTCTGCTGAGACCCTTTGTCACAGCTAAACCGGGGGTCGTCTACAGAAAGTAAGTCCACGCTATGACTGAAATACTAATTATCCATCACACAAGTTTTTTTGTTTCCCCACAACTATACAAATTTATTTCTCCTTGCAAGCAGACACGCTTCACCTGGTTAATATGTGCGTTTGAACTCATAAAACAGCTTCAGTCAAAGAGGTCATAGAGATAAGTGTGAAGCATGCAAACTAGAAAGTTCACCTTTGACATAGTACAGTACATGTGCATTTACAATGGCAGTTTTAAAGGCCACTGCAGTAATTTCCATGGCCACAGTGTAAAGCACTGGTCACTGAGAAACTGCCATTGTTTCTTGATTTCTTTCTTCCCAGTTTCACAACTGGAAACAAAAAAACCCAGTCTTGTTTTTAGCCAAGATTCAAAGGCTCAGAGGAGAAAGAGATCTTTTGTGCCACGATGCTGGCTCGGGCCGCCCAGCCTACTCCTTCTCAATGTACATTCTGTTGAAGATTAATTGCCACTGCATTCCTTACCCCCCGCACACATACAGGAGATTAAAATGAATTAAGAGAGACTTAGTTTTCATTATTACTATTTATAACATATTTATCCATATTACATTCTCACGTAATTAGTTTCATGTATTCAGACGTTCCCTAATTTCCATGGCCATGATATTTGGCTAGGTGTACGTGTGTGTATACAGTATAAATTGTACATGTAGTTATTATGCGATATAATCGTGAGTTGTTTGTCAGCCAGGTACTCGGGGTTGGAGAAAGAAAAAAGAAATTCCTATAATTGTGCTTTTGCTTTGTTCACCTTTAACATAAAAGCTAAACATCAACTGCAACCTAAACAAAAATTTAAATTGATCATTTAAAATCAATCAGCACAGGCACTGTTCATCACTGGATTTTGGTGTCTCATCATTTGTCTGTCCCAATAGCATTCACATTAGGTTTGCTGGTAGTCGGTGTTACCGGTGTTACCGTTGTTACACGGTGTTACACGGTGTTACACGGTGTTACACGGTGTTCGGTTATACACCGTTTACATCACCTGCCCCCTCCCCCCACCCTCGTTTTGCTTTTTTTTCATAGAAATAAACCCCCTTTTTTTATTTTCATTTTCACGAATCAGCGCCCATGTTCATCAAATAAAAAAAACTAAAATTAATTAATTAAAATTAAAATACTCAGTGTGTTATTAATACTTTGTCGGACGACAGACGCTACAATTATAAACTGAAAGTGTCTGCTTTCACTTCTCTGGAGTCAGATTTCACTTATCACGTGACGAGAGTAACGAGAGTTGACCGACCAGACAATGGCGGAGGATTTGGTGTCAAAGCGAAAAGCAAAAGCGCCCATTTGGCAAGTTTAAATATGTAAACATTTCAAATGTGTCCCAGTTTATTTCCTGTTGCAGTGCAGATGGAACATATAAAAGAAGGAAGGTCATTACGTCAATGTGAAACCATTCTAATTTTGCAAGTATAAAGGTTTATAGATTTATAGAGGCATATAAAATTTGCAGTTTCTGCAATTTACATGCAGAATACTACTGACTTGGCACCAATGTGAGTTCAGTGACATGATGACCCTTCCTTCTGTTATATACAGTATTCCTTGTTGCAGTGCAAGGACATGACGTAACATGGACCCAAGCTGTTGCCTAGCAATGCAATTCTGTTGAAACGGTAAACAGATATTGAGTGTCATTGATGGATAACTGTCCAGCTTAATCTGTAACACCGGTGTTGTCAAAACTTGTGTGTTGGCATCTTTAATTCACACTGCCTCTGCTTAGTCAAGGAGACACATTTTCCCATAATGCACATTCATCTTAGTCCAACTGTCTGTTATCAAACATGGTAAGACTGATGGTCACATTCACTCAAGTTATATTCACATCTCCTCTGGGGACAACAGGACACCCCCCCCAATAATGAAGTTACCCAAGGTTGACCCAAGGACAGACACCGTGAAAACTGTCCTATTCATCGATAGCTGTCAGGGTGAAATTCCACTCATCTCATTGTCCGAGCGAAGGATTAGCACCAGGTCCCCTCCCACTGTGTGTGCCAGTCACTCTGGATTGGCCCTCACTGACTTTAAAGTCTAGCTCCAGGTGCATATTTCATGGCGGTTCTGTAATTTCATGCTGATGTTGTTACCGCCGGTCGGCCGGCCAAGTTGGCTCACCGGCGGCTGTGTGTGTGTGTGTGTGTGTGTGTGTGTGTGCAGTGCGGGTTTTAAAATGCACTAGCGCTGGGACTGAATGACCTCATCTGCCAGGCTATGGTTGTATAGCCCAGAAATTGATTGACTATAAGAGCCCACTGGTGCAATGCCCTCCTCCTTATCTTAACTTTGCTGTGTGTTGCAAAGCACGCTGACAAGATAATCACAAGGGAAATGAGGCAGCTGTAAGTGAGTGTCCTTCTCACATATCCAGTTCCCCTTTGGGAGTGCTTGTGATGGATGCAATGAAGTAGTCGCTTCACCTGGAACTGAACGGAAAAATATTAATTGTGCGGAGAATGAAGCCAGAGAACTTTAACAATATTAATGACCATTCAGTGAGCAGATCTTATCAGTGTTGTCCTGTGTGTATGCTTGAGACAAATGAATCAATAATACATAATATAGAAGATAATGTTCGTGTGTTGTTGAGTTGCGTGTCTCACTCGTCTCTGCAGTGAGCTCATAAAGGCAGCAGATGGAGGACAGATCTCTTTGGACTGGTTCGACAACGACGACAGCCTCTCTCATCCCGACCCCGCCACCAGGCCCACAGTCCTCCTCCTCCCGGGTCTGACCGGCACCAGCCGAGAGTCCTACATCCTGCACATGGTCCAGCAGAGCCGTGATCTGGGCTACAGGTGGGTGGTCTTGGCTGGACGGCCTTGGCTGAGGTCCAGCACTGAGTGAGACATTCAGGGCACTCTCTGTGCCTTATGCTCTAATTTGTGATTCAGATATTTCGTCCAAATACCTCAGCAATCACACCAATATTGATTAAAAGGTAAAACCTGACACCAACATTTGTGATGATTTTGTAGCTTTTATATAACGCGCGCACGAGTGCCAAGGGGTTATTTCAGGTGAAGTGCACAAATAAAGTGGGCAGCTAAGCTCTGTGTCAAGAGTTGCTTTTGTAAATCGCCAAACGTAGCACAAGCTCGAAAGAGTTGCAGAGGCTTGCAGTTTTTTCCCCCTTCTTCTCCTCTCTCCAAGAGGCCCTTCCTCCGTGTTCCCTGAACTCATTCTTTCACCCAGATTTGGGAAGGCATGGCAAACTCAGCATCTTCCACCCCTCACCCCTGTCTGTGTAGCTTAATGAATTACAGCTTATCCCGGTACAAGCTTTGCAGCTTAGCCCAGACCAGCTTCCGAGTCTATGCTGCAGTGTGTGCTTAAGCACACACCCCCCACACAAACATACACACACCTCCCCGTCCTCTCGCCCACCCTGCTGCTGAGTTACACCGACCGTAACAGCAGGTCTGACTTCAGGTAATAGATGAGAGGAGGAATGCTGATGCCTTTGCTCTGCAGTACAGACAGAATGCTCTTCACACAGCTGTGCCTCCCTGCACGTCTCATCATATTCCCAGTTCAGTTTTATTCAAGTAAGGAACATTTGTTTAAAGGAATTTGGGCCACCGTGCTCCATAGTCGCTAACTTGTAGCGACAACAAAGAAACAAGCTTACTAGAGCTGGTAAATGTTTTCCTTCCTTGTACAGATGCTTTTGGTTAAAAAGCAAACCCTTGAATTTAGGGCTGCAGTTAACAAATATTTTCATCATTGATTAACCTGCCAATTATTTCCTTGTTCAGCTTTTTGTCTATAAAATGACAGAAAATTGTGAAAAATGCCCATCACAATTTCCCAGAGCTCTTAAATGACATATTCAAATTGCATGTTTCGTCTGACCAAGAGTTGAAAACTTAAAGATATTCAGTTCATATCATCCATCATATAAAAAAGCAAAGCAGAAAATACTGACTTTTAAAGGTCTTATTGATGAACATTTTATGTAGACAAATATTTTTTTTTTAAATAATATATCTGCAGAGCTTTTAGAAAGGTGCAAAACATTTTTTTTATTATGATTGTGGATTAAAGGGACTGTTTGTAACTTCTTACACGTATAAATCATTGCTCATTGGGTCGGTGTCCCATGCACGCTCGCGTGTGGCTACGCTGTTCAGACAAGACTCCAACACAAACTACACGGAAGCACCAAGACCGCATAGTTATATCTAGTGAAGCCCGTCTTGCAAAACAGTGTTGGCCGCGGTCGGAGGACGCGGGGGAGACCGTAGCTTTGGTCTCCAGGGCCGGAGTCTCTGCTGTACTCTGCTCCTCTGCCTGCCTGCCTTCAATCACACACCGCGCTAGTTCTCGCTCTTTCGCTCCACTCTCACATGCATGCGCGCACACTACACACTGCAGAACAGTTAGTTTAGCTCTGAGAATATCAAGTGAATGTACAGTGGACATTTGTGCAGAAATAAATGCTGCAGCTCCTCCAGACCAACAGAGGTTTTTCGTGTTTTGTGAAGTGACGGGGCTCCGCAGCGAGAAACGTTATCGTCTCCGACCAAAACTCCGGTGTCTCCCCTGTTCCCTCCAGCCTGATCGGGAGGCTGAAGCAGGAAAAGCCAACACTAGGATCAGCACTGATTCATGGAGAGACCTCCGTCTGGTCAGCTAACATTACTGCCAAGCAGGTGAAATATAGAGTGATATTGTGGTTTTAGCTGACGTGTGTCGCCTCACTGTTTTGATCGATGCTCGTTCATGTCTATGTAGAGCAAGCACAAGCGCGAGCGCGAGCAACAGGACGCTGTTAACAAGCAATTTCTGATTCTTACAAACAGTCCCTTTAATCATTTAAAAAATGTTGGCGGGTCCAAAATCTGACGTTTGGTTCCCATTTCTAACAAGGCTTCTAACAAGGTGTGACATCTAGTGGCTGAATGTTATAAATGTCATCAATAGCACCTTTAATAAGCTGGTACCATAGAAAATAGTTGCTGATTCATTTTCTCGATGAATCGACTAATCGTTTCAGCTCTATCTGAACTTCTTTCAGCTACAATCTAAGATGAAGTGATTAATGGAATCATTTAGGAGACTGATAACTTATAAGAATTAGGGCTGTCAAAGTTAACGCAAAATCGTTTTAACGCCAGTAATTTATTTAACGCATTAACACAATCGTTCTGTCGGAGGTTGTAGCGAGCTCAGTTTTTTAAAGCTAAAGTGAAGATACTGGCATCATATGAAACTAGAAAACCTAAAGAATCCATTGGTAGCAACATGTCATACTAGCTTGTTGTGAAGCAGGTTAAATAACGCTCCAAATTTGTGCTAAATTTTGGCGAGGAAAAACTGGCATGGCCATTTTCAAAGGGGTCCCTTGACCTCTGACCTCAAGATATGTGAATGAAAATGGGTTCTATGGGTACCCACAAGTCTCCCCTTTACAGACATGTCCACTTTATGATAATCACATGCAGTTTGGGGCAAGTCATAGTCAAGTCAGCTCACTGACACACTGACAGCTGTTGTTGCCTGTTGGGCTGGAGTTTGCCATGTTATGATTTGAGCATATTTTCTATGCTAAATGCAGTACCTGTGAGGGTTTCTGGACAATATGTGTCATTGTTTTGTGTTGTTAATTGATTTCCAATAATAAATATATACATACATTTG
>CAKALU010033067.1:0-48297 GCA_916700995.1 Hozukius guyotensis
GTGTTGGCAAAGGCAGGGAACAAGAAGAAGACTGCTAGCAAATACACATTTCAAAATGTTCAAATATTCAACTTTTGCAATTTTTGCAAATGTTTTATGATGAAGGAAATGCATTCAGCACAATTTTATACCTGAAGGAAATTAAACAATCTATCCACCAACTACTGGGGGAATATTGGCTCTTTTGCAGTTAAATGTTCCACAATGTTCACCAGTCTGTTGTTTGTTATTGAGCGGGTAGTGTACAGTGGGCTTAAGAGCAGTTTTCACTACTAACAGCTGCCTGCTGTGAGAGCGGAGAGTGAACCAAAACAGTAAAGCTTTGAACCGTAAAACCAAAACAACGAGCTGAAAGAAGCTATAAATCTATGTGGATCTGAGGGGAACATTTAAAAAAGCCTACCATTGTTCTTGTGTTTGTGTTGCTGTCTTTTGTAGATTACGTTGTTGATCTGAAAAACATTTTTTTTTTTAGAAAAAGACTGATAAAAAAAGGCATCATAAATCATTTTTCTGAGACCTCGGCCCCAAAGGTCAAACGTCAAACCCTTATTTTATGCCACACGACATAAACAGTGCACTTAATCCTGCATTGACTCTAAACATTGCGAGCACTGGATGGATTATCATGTACTGAAGCAGGTACAAACAACCCATATATTACTCACTGAAGAAGAAGTAACTATAGTGTTAATAGTAGTAGTACACAACTGGTGTCAACCCTCCATTCACACATGTGAAGCACCATCAGCTCCTCCAGATGGACCAGTAAAAGTGTCCCACTCTGCCCATGCAGACACAGGAAGTTCCAGTCTGGAGTTTGACTGCTGGTTTGAGGACAGATTATTGAATCCATCTTTCACTGTGGAAATACACGCTGTACTGTACAGAGACAGCTGGCTGCATGACGTGATAAGACAAGGTGCCGTCTGCAGCAGAACTGAGAAGATGCTGCAAATAAACCGATATATATATATATATATATATATATATATATATTACACAGTAAAACTTCACTAGAATTTATTGTCCTTTCAGTGGAAACTCACTTTGCAGCAGCCAGGGAAATACATAAATGTGTAAATACTGTTTATTCAAATGAACATAAAAGCCAAAAACCATCACAGGCGGAATAAATCCATCCATCTCCAGTCCAAAAACTTTGGTAAATTTGCCAAACATAAACACCAAAATAAATCACAGATGTCAAAATAAAAGCTGCTCCAGGTTGATATGTGCCCTCTCTAGTCTTCATATGTAGCAAAGTGTAAGAGATGAATGTACTTTTATCCTAACAGAAAGTTATAAAACATATGCGCCAACGACACCTGTCGGCAGCTCCGAGCGTGTGACGGGGGAGCCCCAGTCGGCTTGGGAGTATAACCGAGTGAGTGAATTAGTTAGCTAGTTAGTTAGCTAGTTGAAGGAGAACATGGGTAACATTAAGCTAATAATGTCTCTCTTGCGATAAGTTTTACTTTGTGACGGTAGTTCTGTTATGCTAATGTTGAGCCAGTACCGGAAAGTTACGTAAACAAACGCTATAACGTGGGAGTCAGAATAAAGCAGTGATTTCGGCGTTTATTTTCTTAGTGACCCTGTCTTTGACCGGTCTGAATGAGACGGCAGAGGAGGAGAGACAGGTGATCAGAGAGGAGAGAGGACATGAGATGGAGAGACAGTCAGCTGGACTCAGTGCATGAGGGCTCTTTCAGTGTCACTAGCCAGTGCTGCAGTAAGGTTACGGATCTCCTTTTTAGCGTTAGTTTATGAAATTAACTGTTTTGTCCTTGGTTTTAACATTGTAAAAGTCATCTTTACATCCAGGAACAATATAAAAGTGACCCCCCTCAGTCTCCATCTTTCACGGTCTCTACCGTTGTATCTGTGTAACTCAGCTGAGCTAACCAACCTCATGATGTCACAGGCTAGAGCACTGCAACATGGCGGCTCTCTTGTCATGAAAGATAAAAAAGAGCTTCTTTTTTCTTTTAAATGCTGTCATTTGTCATGTTTGTTAAGTAATTGTTCATTAAAGTGGAAATCCATTTAGTAAACCAGCTTAACTTGGTTGAACGTTTCTGCATAAATGCAGTAAAAATTAAACCTTATCTGTAATAGAGTCATTAAACAGTAAAAGACAGCAAGTAGATGCTTCACTCTAAACATAGACGTTCTGTTTGCCTGGCGGGAGGCCGTACACAGGGAGTGTATATTTGAATACACTCTTATAGGCCGTATGCAAATCCGAGCTTTTAGGTGTTAACCTGAGCAATACTGGTGTTTACTCTAGTTAGCGTAAGCCAGGTGCGGCGGTCATTTATCACTGTAGAATTACAGCTGCATCACCTGCCCCGACCTCTACGTGCAGTGATGCTGCAACAGCCGCAACTGATCTCTTTTTTTTTTCCACTCGTACCACAATGTGCTGTGAATAAACTTTACTGCAGAAGGCAGCAAAGACAACAACCCTGGCAGAAATAACATTTGTAATACGTGTGCACAGCACATGGGTGACAGTACACTGCAGAGAATCACAATATTTTCTTTGGGTGACAATGCAACACAAAGTGTTTTTCCATAGCATTTACATGAAGGTTTAGACTGGCAAATTCCCTGCAAAAGCTCAGCAGGTGGAGAAGATGCCAATGTTTGTATTAGTCACAAAATAAAGACATTTTTCTTAAATGAAAAATGGGTAGCTCAGGAACACTTGAATGGAGCAGCATTGAGAAACATGGGTCATCAAATGTTACAAACTGCTGGTGAAAAATAGACGCCACATTAAGTAGAAAGTGACTGTTTTCGTTTTCTTTTTCTCTCAAGGTTCACCTTCCCAAACATTGGCTGCTCAAAGATTTACAACTATTTGCATTAACTTGCAAATGTGGCTATCATCTGGATTTGAAGTGGCTAAATTTGCCTTTCTCCTTGATCCTTGCGTCAATGTTTCAAAATTATTCCAGAGAAGACGAGACACACCTTCAAGTAGCTTCAACTTGCAAATTAAAGTAGACTCTCTGTTAACAATCAGTCTTCAATGAAAGAAACAAAGCACAATGCAGTACACAGAGGAGATATAACCTCTGCTTACTTATCCCTCTGGGCACTAATTGTTTTATGGACCTGAGGAGAAGGTGTTTACTTTGAGCCACAGACTGACTGTTCACTTGTCTTCTTTAGTGCTCCAAATGTTTGTGTTGCAAAAGTGTCTTTCTCTTCCCCCACTGTGATGCTGGAGGCTACTGCAACAACAGAAACAAGAGCACACAGGTGCCGGTGGTAGAAATAATCATTCTCGAGCCTCAGGAGGCAACGGGACGTTTTACAATCAGGGTCGGCGTCAGAACAAATCAAATCGCTATGTGTTGTATTTGCAACACGGAGCAAAGTTGTTGTTGCACCTAGAGGAATAAATAGTAAAATACACGTCTGGAAGCTGATGGAAACAGGCTATTTTGTGAACACGTGCCAACAACAACATCAGCTATATGTCCCGTGCATGGTTTACCATGTACTGTATTTCTCGCATGTGTTTTCGTGACAAAACGTAGTTTGGAGACCTCATCAGGGATTCCTCCCGGTGAAAGATCTTGTAATGTGTGAACCCCTGTTGCCGGTCAGTCATGTAATGTGAAAACCACAACAACTTCAAGACTCCATATTACAAGACAGCAAATTGTGTAGTGTGAACAGTACAGCAATCTGACGACTTTGAAAGTCTAGTAGTGTGTGTCCTGCATTAGAAAAGTATGCAGTTAAAACAACCAAAGAGCTAATAGAACAATGGTCAAACATTGAATTTGTCAAAAATTAAGCCTATTAAGTATGTATGATTGCCAAAAAATCAAAGAAATACATAATACAGATAAACAATTGTATTAAAAGTTCCTAAAAAATAACAGGAAACTCATCTCTGATGAAAGTTTATCAGTTGTTCTGTAGTGTTATTGTTATGCATTGATTAAAATATGAAATATCCATAAAATATGGCACTAAGTCAGGGGTCGTCAGGTTACTCCATAATAGAAAATGGGTCTTTTAAGGAAAAAGGGTGGGCACCACTGCTTTAAGGTATCCAAAACATGCTGCAAAGTCTCTCTCTTTCACACATACACAGCACTGTGCACCCACACTGCACAAAATATAGCCTATGTGCAAGACAAGTCTTTCTCCCTTTCTCTCTCTCACACACAACACACACACTGCACTGTGCGCGTCATTAGAGCATCTTTGAAAGAGACTACACACTCCACTCTGAATTCAGACAGACACAAAAATCATTCAACATTTTGCTCATGAAAGTCAAGGCTGGCATCATAGAGGGAATTAAACGCATTGGCTTACCTTTAGAAGAGTTGCAGGTAGCGAGTGTTGGTGCTGAACCTCATGAGAAAGGTGTCCCTCCTCTCAGGTGTTCATTTTCGGGGTAAAGTCCCTCTCAAACACTGGCTGAACCAACCGGGACTTTATTTTGTGGAGTATTGCGCGTCTGTGGTTCTCGCTCATTGCTGTGGAGGCCCCAAATAAAGCAGTCAGTACACTGGGCGCTGCGATCAGATGTTTTCTGTGGTACTTTGAGATCTCGATTAAAGGCGATTGTGACAGGTCCATAACATGCTTCACAGCCTTTAGATTCATGTCTATCCTGCGCATTTGTCCAGTAACGGAAGCCCACAGTCACAACAGCATCCGGTGTCCCTAACGTTAGACCTCTTAGTGGCGCCAGACTGCCAACAGCAAAAACAAAATGCTGCATCAGCCTCAATATCCCAGACAGTCTCGGTTGTGATATTAAGCGATGATAAATGAACGTTTCCTACCACTGAAAATGCTGCCAGGCTAATGTTGTAAAATTATATGGTTGAGCTCCGGGTCTAAAATTAAGTTTTTTCCTCACGTGCCACTGTGGCAGGTCACTGAACTTTTCTACTAGCCACACAATTGTTTTGTCTGCCACTTCTGAAGTCTATGTAGAACACTAGGGCTGTGTATTGGCAAGAATCTGGCGATAAGATACGTATCACGATGCAGGGGTTACGATGCAATATATTGCGATATATTGCGATACTGTAAGAAAGACGATATATTGCGATTTTTAAAAAATCAAATATTAGGAAAACTATCATAGTATAAATAACACTGCTATATGCATAAAATCTGAGCATAAAAAAATTAACTTTTTTATGCAGTCAGAATAGTAGGATCTGCATTTGCATATCTTTGCAAATAAAGTAAAGTATTTCCTGAGTTAATCTTTGCATGTAAACTATTAATTAGAAATCAATACAGGGTTTTTGAGAATTAATACAGTATCACAAAACACAATATTGCAATACTCAATATTTTCGTCCACCCCTAGTAAACACTGAGTCAGTGGTAACAGACAGTAGAAATATGGATCATGTAACCTTAATCCCTGACTATTTTTAATTTAGGAATTGCTTTTTAAAACTAATATTTCTTCATATAAGGAAAACCTAATCTGCAATGGTGGCAGGTGACCTGAAAGTTTTACCTGCCACAGCCAACATTTACCCTGTATTTGGCAGGTGCTAATTTCATTCCCTGGTTGAGCTGTTCAGCATCATGGATGTCCACAGAAGGAGGTTATTTTTTTACCATATTTATCTCTGAAAAGGACCATGAAAACAAGGAACCCCTCGTCGGTTTAGTCCACAATATCCCCAAATTGTCTCTTTAATTAACTTGCTCCAGAGTCAAGCTAGCAGCAAGAAATACACACCTTCTTTATCTTATATCCATTTCAAAGTGTAGTCTGAAAACCCCTTGCTCTCACTGGAAACATATTTAGCGCCGTCTGCTCTCTGTACGCGCGACGTAATGACAACATAGGTTATAGGTCAAGCACCAGAGGTCGTGTCTTGAGCGAAGGTAACCTGCAAATTGCTGAAATTCTCGCGAGACTCGCGGCCCCGACTAAGTATCATAACCTTAACATCTCGCGAGAGTTGTTGGAATTTTGCTACCTTCTAGACACAACCAGCACCAGAGCAATAAGCATACTTTCCCAAATGTGACCTTATGCAAAATATGACCAACAGTTTTTTTTTTTCTTTTCTTATTTTTTGTTTTAATTTCTTTTCATTAAGTTAAATTAAGTGTGTGTGTTAGTCCCTTTTCTGCATAACATTTTGTTATTTTCCAAGATCTTGCTGTTGTGTTGGACTGCAAACCATAAAAATACTTTAAAAGGTAAAAAAAAAAAAAAATTAAAGTCTGATGTGCAGCAGTTGCTCACATTACATGTATATTACATTTCAGCTGTAGATTTCTTTATTTGCATTCATCCATCATACATTCATACATCCAAGATCTTGTAAAATATCCATAAATCATCCCTCACTGCTACACTGGGAACATAAGATGCAACATTCATGGTTAAAGATCGCAACAACTGATTAGCATCAGCTAGTAAGTTTTGTATGTAGTAAATGTATTTAGTTACACTCCACCACTGATAATTACACATTAAAGTCCTTGTTAAGATGAGCTAGAAGACTTCTTGCTGGCTCAACACAACATTTTTCCACATCTGAACACCAAAAAACACGTCTCTACCTTGCTGTTATCTCTATTGTAATTTCAGCCAACATTTGCTACAACAAATATGACGTTAAAGTAAAAAAAAAGATAATTTTCTGCCTCCAAAGACTAACCAAGAAATGCTCAAACAACAAAAACTCTGGTGTATGTTGAATCATTCCAGTTCACACATTTGAAGTGTGTATATGTGTGTGTGACTGTGTTTTCAGGATATTCCCAGACCCCCTTCAGCCGTGAACCACCAGCCTCTCGCCCCTATCGGCCCCCAGGCCTGTCAGCCCTGACAACATGGTAATTAAGTGGGAGCTACTTGTCAGAAAGCTGCAGTGCTACACATTTCTTATTGGATTACAAGGTGCTGGGAGGGAACGCAGGAACCGGCCGGTGTTCCTCTCCCTGCTGCTGCTGCTGCTGCTGCTGGTAGAGACAAATGAATAGAGACCCTCTACCCTCTCCTTCACGCACACTGATCACCAATGCAAAATACAGCATGTGCCATTTATTTCCAGAGTCAAAATAACCCACCGTGGGATTTCTCTGTGACCGTGTGTGTGTTTGTGGTGCTTAATAGATTCTTAATGTGCAAAGAGGATTGTAGCGTATCAGATGGGCAGGGTGTTACTGGCGTGACAACGGCAACAGTGGAACGGATGGCTTGCTTCAACACCTGGAGAAGGGTTCATAGGTGTGTGTGTGTGTGTGTGTTACAGGTTGAGACGACTCGGGCGGTGATAAAGCAATAAACCAACCACACAGTCACTGGCAGGGCAGCCAAATGCTATATGGGCAGGAGAAGAATGGAGCTCTTGTATCATTGTAGGGGAAGTCCGTACTCTGATCACACCATTTTATTTTATTTGTTTTAACTTTTGTTCCAACAAATGAATTCATATGATTGACTACTGAACTATTCTCCAGGCTTCAGTTATTTTTATTATTATTATTTTTTTAAAGATTTTTTTTTTGGGGCTTTTGCCTTTATTTGACAGTAACAGTGGTAGTTGTGAAAAGGGGAGAGAGAGAGGGGGGGTGACCAGCAGCAAAGGGCCACAGGTCAGATTCAAACCCCAGACCGCCGCTGTAAGGTTTCAGCCTTGGTAAATGGGGCGCCCGCTCTACCAGGTGAGCGACCAGGACGCCCCCTTACATTCACTTATTAATAAGACTAACAGTCTACAGCCGTGCTAGCAGCTCTGTGAGACTGCACCTATGCACAGCGATGCTTTGAGCTAAATGCTGTTAGCATGCTAACATGCTGATGTTTGACACAGTCACTCACCGTCTTAGTTTAGCATGTTATAGCATGCTACTAACATTTGCTAATTAACCATAAAAAACAGCCCCAGACCAAAAATGCACAAACGTACATATGGAAAAAGATGTCCACATCATTTTGGTCATATTGTGTAGCCTATGTAAAGAAATCTAGAGCTGAAATATAATATACATGCAATTTGAGCGACTACTGCACATCAGACTTTTATTTTTTGTAATTTTCATACTTTTTATGTCTAATTTCATGTTTCATTTATTTCTAATTACTATTCTGTGTGTATTTTCCTGTTACAACTTTTTTTTTTTTTTTTTACCTTTTAATGTCTTTTTATGGATTGCAGTCAGACACAACAGCAAACTAAGATAATTCATTGTACAATCTAATTCTTACTCTGTATCTTGAATTTGTAGGCAATAGGATAAAAGATGGTCCTTCAAATGTAATCAAGTTGAAATTTAACACGATCACATTAGATAAGATAAGATAAGATGAGATGAGCCTTTATTGATCCCCAGAGGACAGAAATTTGTATATATAAGTACAGATAAAAAGAGAGAAAAGTTTAAAAAAAAGAAGATAATTAGAAGTATATACATTAAAAATAAGAACAGAAATAAAAATAGAAACTATACAAAAGCAATTAAACTGAAAATGGCAATGCAAGAGTGACATATAGTGTGTGATAAGTAGCAGCAGGTATAGTATATGTAAACAGCTCACACCAAATATATAATGATACTTAAGTATTTGTCTGTATAGATATATAAAATAGAAATATAGAACATAAATATAATCAATACATGATTAATAAAACAGTATGATATATTAACAATATATAATGTATATTTTTTAAAACCTTTATTTAACCAGGCAAGCCAATTAAGAACAAATTCTTATTTACAAAAGCCTCTTGAAGGAAGAGGGAAGAGCGTAGGGGGGTAAAAAGAAATATCAAAAATTAGAAAGACAGCACTGGCATACATGACAAGCATTACATAAAAGAAATGCAGACAGGCACACGACCAGGCCTAATACAGTCAATATACAGTATGAGATATAGAATATTGGTGAAATGTAGTAATAATATACTGTATAGTACAGCCGTAAAGTATAGAATATTCAATATAATATAGTGTAGTTTGTACTCAGTGACCTCTGTTGTCTTTCTGAGCCTTGAAACAAGAGACATGATTCCCAGACCGTGTGTGTGTTTTTCTTTTCCCAACCTCACAGCATGAAGGAAAGTCATTGAAGTCTCTAAATGGCAAACGACACCTGTGTACCCCAAACAAAATGCTACTGTGTGAACTACAACTGTTGATAAGAGGATGGTGGAGGGGGGAGGAGAAGGAGGAGGAGGAGGAGGGGGAGTCAACAACCTACTTCACTCTGCTGACATGTTAAATCTCACACTTTGGGAATGAGACCTCAGCGAGGACTTCAGCAGATACTTATCAGTGGCGGTTAGTGCAGACAAACACTGTCACCTTCTGCTCAGCTGCCAACTGCTGTCGCACACACACACACACACACACACACACACACACACACGCATTGTTAAGTCATAGACAAAACAATGTCTTCATTGTACTCTGTTAAGATTTGATACATCGGGGCTGTAAATGTTTATGTTGGAAAAGGAATCATAATTTCCATCTTGCCAATAAAACAGTGTGAACAGCAGAGTTGGGAAGTACTTTACTCAAGTACAATTTTGAGGAACTTGTACTTTACATAAGTATATTTAATTATAATAAGTATATATTGTACACATTTTACTCTACAACTTTATACAAAATGTCAACTTATCAACTTATAACACACAGGTGTTTTCAGTTGCTGATTAGACCAAAGAGTATAGAAGCAAAGAGACAAAAATCTTTTTGACAACAGCCGCTGCCGCCATTTTGGACTGAAAACGCTTATTATATTTATAATATTTTATTGATCAACACAGGCCATTTTGGTAGAATATGACAATAGAATAGAAATAACTTTGTTTTACTTTTGTACGGTACTTTTTAGTTGAACGTTTTACTGGCGTCAGGTTGTCGCTTTCAGTCCAAAATGGCGGAAGCGAAGCTCTGCTGCTGGGCACTCATGTTGCAACGGAACAAACTTTCACTTCTTCACAATATACGTTCTTTGATTAGACCTCCTCAGGTTGGAGTTGTGCAAAGCATGCTGGGATTTACGTGAGGTCAACATGTACTTATAAGAAAGATTAAGTTGTAAACAAACAACAAAAAAGATATTTTCATGGAATGAAGTGTTTATAAAGGAGTGAGAAAATAGAAAAAAAGTAAAAGTATTCTTACACTTTTACAGTAAATCTCAGAAAAAAATGCTAAACCAGTGGAAACGATAGGAAAAAAAACACAATAAACAAAATGGAAAAGTTCAGAGGATAAGTTAAGACTTCTTATGTTGAGCGGAAATAACCAACCATGATTGCACATGTTGTTCTCTGTCTCTTTGTCTCTCTCACACTGTAAAAAATGTGACACCACAGGCTACTTAAAATGATGTCAGCTCTCTGTGGTGACACAAAATGTCATCATCAGCCCAAATCCAATTACAGCACTCTCTTTGAAACGATCACACATCCACAATCTCCTCCTGACGTGAGATTTCTCAGTGGGCTTAAGAGTAGAAGAAGAAGACGAGAAAAAAAGTAAAGTGACAAGAGGAGCTTTAGAGCGGTTTGGCTGCAGATTCACGCCGATGAAATGTGAACGTTTGAGCCAGAAAGAAGAGATTAGTGACTTCTTCTTTTCAACCTCTCGTCTTGTTCATTATTGCACGGATCAGTGTTCTGCAGCTCATGTGAAACCCATGTTTGAAGCTGTCTTTCAGCGTGCACACACACACACACACACACACACACACACACACACACACACACACATTGAGAGTCCGTAACTGGAAAGGAATGAGTGGAGAAATGCATCTTGAACAGATGAGACGATGCTGCTCACAGATTTATGAGCTGATATCAAGTTTCAAACCCCTGCAGAACACAGTTAGTCCACATCCACACTTCATTTATGTGTTTTGTTTGCATGATTTGCGTTTATGCAAATACACAAATTATCATAAAAACAATCTGGCAATAATCCTTTAATGACCCTCAGTGAGTTTACAGCTTTATGTTCTTTTGTTACGGAAACTTAAATATTTGCTGTCAAATTTACGTAAAACACGTTTATTTTTTATTGTCGGGTTACTGTCAAAATATTGTTCTTAATTTAATGTCCCAATGATTTGTGAAGAATCTCAAATAAAATCCAAGTCTGCACAATTTGTTTCAGATATAACTCTGCTGCTCTTATTTTGTTCATTTTTTACCATCTTGACAAAAAACTTCCTCTATATTTCATATAAAATATGTCAGGTTTTATCATATAGTTACGGATAAATACGCCCCAAAATAAAAATAGAAAATAAAAAATATGAAGCATTTGATTTTGGTGACAGCAAATATGAAGAGTAAAAAACAAACATGTAATCTAAATTTACTTTTTCTTTTTTTTTTTTTAAATAAAGTATGCCATAATCTATAATTATTGTAGTATTTCTAGTTATATAAACAGGAGTTAATGCGTTTTCTGTTGTAGGATTTAAGTCGTCAATAACTGGCACTTTTCCAACAACACACACATGCAAACTGAATATTTGCACTTATTTTGAAAATCTGTCAAGATTTCAAAATAAGATATAAAGAGCAAATTTTTTAAAAATAACTGGTCCTCAGAAAAATGTCGTCAGACCGTTTGTGGTATACTTCTTTTTGCAAAACTCACATAGAAATTATTATATAACAATAAACTATTTTCTATATGCTGATATTTGTAAGATAAGTCAGATATTTTTTTATTAGTGCTATATCTCCTGTTTGGTGTGAACTGTTATGAATGTAAAAACCTGTAGTGATTTATTAGAGGGTGCAGACTAACTTCTGACCTAAACAAAAACCTGTTCACAGTTAAACATGTCATAACTCCAGCGTAAAATGAAATACAAGACTTTTTATGGAAAGAGTTCAATCTTTTAAAGTTTATTGACATGAGGAAAACATTGGGATAATGTTTAAATACTCTACACAATAAAGTTATTAAAACATGCACATGGAAAATATAATATACTGTACATAAATATTACATTGGGAAACAAATAGTTTCTAGCTGGTCTAGTTTCTAATGCAGTGCCTGTTTGTTTAAGATTTAGTTTGACCCCAAAAACCACAACGTGAGATGCCCTCTAGCTGAGACAGACCTGACGTTTATAGTGCAAGAAAAGACACTTAATGGGAATTAATGGAATGCTCGGCTCATGGCAGGTGTGGGTCTCTTCAGTATGGCCTCCACAGAGAAGGACAGAGACTCACTGGACGCCATCTTGGTCCCCACAGGCTTGGACAGAAAGTCTTTGGCGTACCTGTCGCTGATTTTCACGGCCTGAATGTCCTTGGCGGAGCCCTCCCTGAACTTTCGTGCGGCCTCCTCTAAGAGCTCTTTGCAGTACGGAGTCCTGAGCTCCAGCCCGGCCCCGCCGCTGCTTTTCTCACTCAGCGAGTGCTGGATGAGGGAGTGAAAGGAGTTGAGTTTCATGGAAAGCTTAGCGCTGTCCTTGCTCAGCTTGTTCAGGACTTGGCCGGAGCTTTGGGAATGAGAGGAATTGTTCGGGAAGGATTGTCCAAAGCTCCTCTTGGGTGGAGAGAAGGCTGAGCTCTCCCTCTGGGTGACACCGGGAGGTTTGGGATCAGCCCGTTGATGGTCTGACGAGTCTGCAGCTGCTCGGGATCCTTCCAGTTTAGACGCAGCCTCCTGCTCTGGCGGCTGGCCCTCGGCAGGCATCACCTTGGGCTCCCACACTGCACCCTGCTTCATGTTCTGCACCGCCGTGGCGTTGAAGAGGCACTGCTGGTAGAGCAGGGCGTCACTCAGGTTGGCTGCACCGCGGGGCCACATCATGAAGCTGCCTCGTGACGGCTGCAGCGGGTAGTGGCGGTAGGTGGTGGCCACGCTGACGTTGGAGGAGATGAGCTCGACGTTGGCTGAGGTGGCGGGGTACTGCATGGACAGATCCAGGCAGTTAGGCCCCAGGAAGTTGCACATCTCTTTGGGCTGCGACTCAACCTGAGAGGCCGGCGAGTAGGCCGTCTTGTAGTTGTACTCTGCTGCGTGGTGAGCCATGCTGTTGGGGAAGATGAGCGAGGCCGCCTGGCTGTTCTCCAGCAGCTCTCGTTCTTTGTACTCCCGCTCCAGCATGATGGTTTCCAGCTCCTTGTCGGCGAAGGCCCTTCTCTTCCTCATGCGATCGCTCAGCGGCGGAGGGAGAGACGAGTTGGCCGCCAGGAATGGATCAGACTGCACCGGACGGTACCCTGTCATCAAAGGAACCCTCTTTTAATTCAAGGTTTATGACAGTCAATGTGTTTTGAATTAAAGCTGATGTCAAGCATGCATGCAGAAGAATTTTCACTCTGGTTTAAAGAAAATATAAATCATGCTCATTAATTAATCATATTTGTATGTTGTGACAGTGCAGGAGGTGATAATTAGGGAACTTATTGCATGCCAAATAAGTTTATCAAGTCACTGCTTACAGATGTTAACAAGTCCTTATCATTGTTTTGCGGTTGTTAGTGGAAAAAAAAGATAGAAATCCAAGTCAAGCTACAGGAGAAACAGATAGTTTTCTCAGAGTAAACAGGGACACAGGAAGAGCCAAGAGAAACAGAAGAAAGAAATAAAACATGTTTTCTATTTGTCAGATCTGTTGCCTTGTTACCTTCGAGGATGCTTTTGGCGAGCATGGTGGACGGTCGAATATGTCGCTGATATATCGTCCTCCTCTCCGCGGGGATCTGTCTCCCAGATATTCCTTTCTTATCCTGATAAAATAGAGAAAACAAAAAATACTAAAGACATGCTGTCAGGATGTTTTTCTTGATCCTTTAAAAATGCCCAATTTGTCTCAGATAGTCCAAGTCACATGTGTTTGGAAAATATAATCCAACTTCTTGATAATAATCTATTTAACATGTGTTTTTCTTGTTATAAAACTGTCTTTAAATATGTTAAAGCAGGATGTTAAGCAACAGAACATGAGACGTAGGCTGAGCAATTAAGATAAATAATATGTCATATTGATTTTTGGCATTTTACAGTGAAGATAAAGAAATAACAGAAAACAGTTTCACAGCTAAACCTGATTGCATTACTTCAAACTGCAATATTTTCACAAGACTGTGTAATAAAAGTTATATATATTCAGGTTTCACACACACACACACATTCAAACAGAAAAACGTCCATCTGGTATCATCTTTAAAATACCACAGCTGACGTGGTTCATTATTTTACCCGCAGACATGCTCAAATATTTGAATGTCACCGCAGTCAAAACACACTCACACATACAGTATATATATATATATATATATATATATATGTATATATTAGAGGAAAGATTTGGCTTTGAGGAGATCATAAAGGCAGATTTGTGTTTGCTTACAAGTAAAGATGGAAATGTAATTACATTCTCTATAAGCCGTGTAAATATGCTTTTATTTGAATTAAATAATGATTGTTTATTTGCTGGGACAACATTAGGAACCAACACCCAAACACTTAAATCGAAACTAAACCTAAACGTGCTTTGTCTGGAAAAACAAAAAAAAACGTTGAAAAATCAGTTGTGTTTTTGTTTTGATTTCCTCACCGGGATTGTTTACCTAAATACGCCAGTTTAAGGTTCAAGGTTCTTTATTTGTCATTTGTTAATTCCAGCAAAGCAGTCATTGGCAATGAAAATCTTTGCTCTCAGGTTCCTTCAACAATGCTCATAAAATAAGTATACAGTATATAAAAGGGGAAATTACCCAAGTAAAAGTAAAATGATAATCTAAGGCATAAAAGAGTTAAAGGCAAGTTTGACTGGAATATGAAGACTAATAGGTCAATTATGAAGATTACTTTGAGCAAATGATTTATTCTATTTGAAGCTTAAAATAAGTCACTTTTTCCACAACAAGTCAAAGGTCAGGGGTCATTGTAATGCAGAGTAATCGTCAGAGCAACTAACTCTCCAAGTGCTGTTGGAAATGCCATAATTAATACATAAATAACAATAAATTAATCTATGACTAATGATAATAATAATATAATATATTGTCATGCCATTTGATGGTGATGCATGTTTAACTTCTAACTATTTTACTGTAGTTTTAAAGGCATCTTTGCAGGTCTAACATGGATTTCCTCCTCTATAGTAGCCGAGGAGTAGTTGTTCGGCATTTGATGAGTGTGTATGGAGAGCAGTGACTGAGCCAACTGGATTCACAAAGTAAATAAAGAAAGTGAAAGTGTGTTGGGGGGAAATGCTCCTGACTTATGAGAAGCAAGATCAACAACTCCTGGAAATCCCTACAGTAAAAAACACACTAAGCTAGAGAGGTCTCTTGTGTTGTACTGGAGAGACTTACATATATAACCAGAGGAAAAGCAGCAGAATTTGAAAATGTTTGGAAACCTTTGTTGGAGTTTCTTGGACGTCAAGGGGCACAGTCAAATTGAAACTGCTGTGTGTTGCTGAGTGCTGTTGTTGAAATTGTTGTGTTGTAGTGTTTTGTTTTGTATTTTGTATCTTTTTGTTCTTCTTCTTTGAGGTATTTATTTATTTTGTCTTATCTTTTATTTTATTTGTTTTCTTTGTTAGATAAGTGAAGCACATGAAATGTCATGTCTCTCTTTCTTTGAAATTCTGACTAAACATTTCATTGTATAATTTAATTATTAATATTAATATTGTTAGTCTGTCTGTATGTGTATATATGTATATGTTTATATGTAAAATTCAATAAAAATATTGTTTAAAAAAAAAAAAAAAAAAAAAGCTAGAGAGGTCTGAGGGAATAAACCTGGAGGTTTCCTAATGCAATCTCAAATTTGAAGTTTGTTTTATTGTTAATCTTGTGTGTTTTTGGAATAATCAGCTATCAACTATAGCCTACTGAAATAAAGTGAAATAACTTTTACTGTGGGGTCTATACTGTGGGGTACTTGAATGCATCACAGCTTACCAAGGTATGGTTCCAGCCTTTAACCTTTATGAACATGCACATTCTCCCGCACACACACACACAGGTTTAACATGAATTTCCTCCTCTATAGTAGCCGAGGAGTAGTTCGGCATTTGATGGAGTGTGTATGGAGAGCAGTGACTGAGCCAACTGGATTCACAAAGTAAATAAAGAAAGTGAAAGTGTGGGGGGGAAATGCTCCTGACTTATGAGAAGCAAGATCAACATCTCCTGGAAATCCCTACAGCAAAAACACACAAAGCTATAGAGGTCTGAGGGAATAAACTTGGGAGTTTTCCTCTATAAGCTAATGTAAACTCAGATTTGTTTTATTGTTAATCTTGTGTGTTTTTGGAATAATCAGTTAACTGTAGCCTACTGAAATATAGTGAAATAACTTTTACTGTGGGGTCTAATTTGTTAATTAGTTGTTGCTGAATAAAAGCACTTGAATGCATCACAGCTTAACAAGCTATGGTTCCAGCCTTTAACCTTTATGAACATGCACATTCTCCTGCACACTTTTTACAATTAGCTGTTGCTGAATAAAATCACTAGAATGGGGAGCTGTCTGTGTTTCTGAATATTTTCACTTTAACGTTGGCTTCAAACACTTGATTTTAATGTGTTTTTTTGTATGATATTATTCTATGTATTTATTTTGCATTTGTTTTATGTTGTGGCGTCTGAAACTTTAATGTATGTTTAAATGCTGCTGTCTTGGGCCAGGTCTCTCTTGCAAAAGAGATTCTTAATCTCAATGAGTACTACCTGGTTAAATAAAGGTTAAATAAATAAAAAAATGCATTACACACACACACTCATCCTCTATAGCCTATACTGAAATGTAGTGAAATAACTTTTTACTGTGGGGTCTAATTTGTTAATTAGCTGTGGCTGAATAAACGCACTTGAATGCATCACAGCTTAACAAGGTATGGTTCCAGCCTTTAACCTTTATGAACATGCACATTCTCCAGTACACAGAGGTCTGAGGGAATAAACCTGGAAGTTTCCTAGTGCAATCTCAGATTTTATGTTTGTTTTATTGTTAATTTAGTGTGTTTTTAGAATAATCAGTAGCAAAGCAGTATCAACTGAGGTGAAATAAAGTGAAATATTTTTTTACTGTGTGGTCTAATTTGTTAATAAGCTGTTGCTGAATAAAAGCACTTGAATGCATCACAACTTTCAACTTATGCTTTCAGCTTTAACCTTTATGAACATGCACATTCACTCGTGGCCTACCTCGGTGGCTTGCTGTCTCCTCAGGGCCACCTGGGCCGCCATCACTCTCTGTCTCTCCACCACCAGCAGACAGTTGGCGCACTGGCAGTCCCTCCAGCGGCAGAAGCGCTTGTGTCCCTTCAGGCAGGACACCACGCCGTGATTGCGGCAGCGGGCGCACTTCGGTGTCCGGCTGAGCTTCCTCGGGTTGTCCCCCACCGCCACCGGACACGAGGCGGAGCTCGGACCCGGCTCGTCGCCCACCTTGTTGCTGCTGCTGCTGCCGTCTCCGTCTCCGTCGTCCTCAGAGGCGGCGTGGCCGAGCGGCTCCGAGCCGGGCCTGCTGGAGGAGGAGGAGTCCAACAGGTCGTCGCTCTCCGGCTCCGTCTCCAGGCTCTCCACGTCGATCTCAAACTCGCAACCGGTGCTGTCTGACATGTCTGCACCGAGTCCTCCGCAGGGCTGTCTGTACACCCGCTTTATTATAGGCCTATATCTGAAGAAACAAGAAGAAAGGTTTTTTTATTAAGATAAGATAAGATAAGATAAGATGAACCTTTATTAATCCCCTGGAGGGAAATTCAGGTGTCAAAGCAGCAACATCAGCAAACAGAGTGAAACACAGGAAAGGTAAAGGTATACAAAAATTCTAAAAACAATAATAGAGATATAAAAGATACAGAGTGAATGGGTGAACATAGTGTGTACAGTCCGTCAATAAATAAATGTAGTATGTACAATAAATAAATAAATAATAAATAAATAAAATAAAAAAAATATGTTACTGTTAGCTAACTAGTTAGTAGCTTTAACTCCAGATATGCAGTTATCAGCCTATCTAAATCCATCAAATCAGATTTTTTTTTCAATATTATATTTATTGTTTTTTTGTTAATTTTGAAACAACAGAACAAACATTCACAAACGTCCCCAATAACAACATGAAAGTTTCCCTAAGGCCAAATGTAGGCTTGTCGACTGATGTGTGTGTGTGTGTGAGTCAGCGTGTATACCTGAGTCACAACATTGTCCTCAATAAACATGGTTTAATAGTTTACCAACAACGCAATTAAACTACGTCATAATATATTTATAGCTGAGCCAAAACATCCCAGTCACTTGACCTACAGAGGGAGAAATAGCTTAAAATAAACCGGAAGCTTTGAGTTAAATTAATCTCAGAGTATAAAAAATAAACAAATATAATTCTTTTTAACTTTTTTTTTTAATTATTATTATTTTTCTTGTAAAGTATTGGGTACTTTTACCTCTTCGTGTCTCTAAAAATTATACAAATCTGAGAAGGAAAAATCTATTTTTGGTTTTAAAATAATTATTTTCCAAACTAACACATTTCCACCTGTGATGGGAGGTAACAAGTAACATTGCTTCATTTTTAGAGGTCACAACAAGCCAGAAAGGGTCTGAAAATAACTGCTTTAAATTAACTAAACTGTCAACCGAGCACTTTCTTATAATTAAATATAAAGTATAATAGTCCTTTGTTGTGGTTAAAATAATAATATGATAAATAAAGACATGCTGGTGGCAATTAACCAGTCATAAAGACTGTCTTGTAAAGATGTTTTACTTTATTTTGTTTTGTTGTGAGCTTGGCATTTTAGAAATCATACTGGTAGAAATCTAATTTATTAACTGCCTTCGTGGTGATAAAGTTGACAAGAAAATTGCGTCTCATGTTCAAGTTGATTAAAAAATAACTTCTCACAAGACAAGGCCAGTGACAGAAGATTATGAAGGTTGATTTGTTGCTTAGGCTTGACTGTAATTATTGATTTTAGGGCTGCAGCTCTCGATTATTTTCATTATCAGTTAATCAGACAATTATTTTCTTGATTAATCGATTGATTATTTAGTCACAGTGATCACAGTTTCCCAGAGTAGAAGGTGACATTTTCAAATGTCTTGTTTTGTCTGACCAACAGTCCAAAAGCCACAGATATTCAGTTTGCTTTCACTAAAGACTGCGAAAAACTGCAAATATAGACAATTGTGAAGCTGGAACCTGAGACTTTTAAATTATTTTATTAGTCGATAATTATAAAAGTACTTGCTGATTCATTTTCTGTCATCAGCTAAACAATTTATGGTTTGAACTTTAATCAATTTATCCTCCAACTACTTTCTCTATTAATTGTTTGGTCTATAACAAGGTTAGAAAATGGTGAAAAATGCCCATCACTTGGATGACATTTTGAAATTGTTTGTTTTGTCTGACCAATAGTCCAAAAGCGATCAATTAACTGATTGTTTCAGGTCTAATATTGTTCATGCAGCCATAGCAGAGTCTTTGAATGGCTGGTGTTGTGATATAGACAGACTGAAAGAGATCTACAGTATCAAAAATACACAGAAGAGAAAGTTGTACATGCTGAAACATTTGAAACCTGCCTGTGACTATTTGATTTTCAGCCGTCCGTCATGTGTACCGCAGAGTCTCTCTGCATCCCTGTTTACTCTTAGTGGGATTTGATGTGTTGATAGAGACACATGTCTATTGACAGTCCGGGAGGTTTTGCAAATGCTACAGTAAACAAACCCTCCCTGGAGGTAAATATCAGATGTCTCCACGTATATCTTATGAATACATCAGAGAATAAGACGACGACAGAAGAGATGAACATCGGTGTCGGAGCTCACTAATCATGGTGACACCTGAACCTCTGTTCTCAAAAGCCTTTGTATGCAAATTCATGTGTTCTTCTTTAAACTTATCACCATTTCTAATTTGTTCTCTACTGTTGTTCTAGCCTTCATGAGGAAGTAGAAATCCTTTTGTTGAACACAACAAGGCTTCCTAATTCAGACTGCCTGTTGTTGCCCAATTAAGTTTGGTTGTTTTATTGTACAATATGTTTGGAGCAGTTACACATTTCAAAGTTTCTTCCTGTTAACAATGTGAAGACACTCAGTGTTGGGAAATAAGTGACTTGCAAGGGGTTGTTGTTGCTGCAAATCATTGACTAGAAAGTTTGTAAAAGCTGCTTGAGGCAACAAGGGGAAAAGACTCAAGTCTGATTTTAAATCACAAGCTAGTTAATGTAGCTAATGTATAAAGCAAGAGAAGCACCGATGGGTTTATTTTGAAAAGCCTGTTTTTGAAAGTGGCGTGAAGTTCATCACATAGAAACACAATATTCCTTCTATAGCATGTTTTATATTAGGTTGGATTAGTGAGAATTAAAGATATTGTATGATGACAAGTAGATTTACTTTTTCTTTTTAAAACTGGTGGACGTCTTATTTTGGAAACAGGAACTCAACGTGATTAATGAACAGACATTTTAATAGATTCAGCAGCTCTCTCCATTAGAGCTGAACCAATTAATCAGTATTTGGTGAGTGATTAGCGGTTAATAATTAAGTTTCATTTGTCAAGAAAAAACACCAAACATTTGCTGGTTCCAGCTTCACAAAATGTAAGGAACTGATGCTTTTCTCTGTCATAGAGTAAAGTAAAGCAAAGCTTCCACCATTTTGGACTAAAAGCGACTACCGGACGCCAGTAATACGTCGGTTACAAAAGTAAAACTAAATTATTTCTAAACTATTGTCATATTCTACCGAAATGGCCTGTGTGAAACAATAAAATATTATAAATATTATAAGCGTTTTCAGTCCAAATTGGCGGCAACTGCTGTCATCAAAAACCACCAGAGTTTGCTTCTATACTCTTTGATTGTAATGAGAATTCGTCACTATTTTTTGACATTTTATTCCTTAAATGATGATTTTTATCGATCTATAATGAAAACCCTTACTCTCCATTTTCTCTTTGAGTATTTATAACGATAAGAAATCCTTTCTGCTGCTTGTCAAGGCTTTGACGTGTTTAAAGGTAAATAAAGGTATTCAGGAGTCACGTTACAGTTTCAACACTCAAATCATGAATACGCCCCTTCCCCTCATATTTTACACTACTTTGTAACAATGACTCTTTTTCTTTCTTTCTTTTCCCCTGGGATAGTCCTGCGTATAATGCAGGTTACCTATTAACCTCATTTTCATCTCTTTTCACTGTAAAATATAGGGAAGGGTGAGGTTTGCACAATGAACCACCATTCATTCAGTTACTTAAAGAAAGGCATCCTTTCAGTCAAGTGACCCATTTCTTTGATAAATATCTGTCACTCCAAATGACTGTGTTACCCAACTTGGGCAAAGTAAAGTTATCTCGAGTCAAGGTCAAGTGATGACCCTCACACCCGTCGTCTCGCAGCCAGCCTGTCTGGGGTTCAAGGTGTAAAGGTTTAAAGCTTTCCTCCAGCTTTTTTACGAGGGCATAAAAGCTGAAAATACCTTTTTTATGTGTCACACAGAGACACAGTGAGCCATTTTCCATGTTGTCATTTACTCCAAACATACAGCAGTATCCTGGCAGAGCTGAAATCTGACACTCACTGCATGACGAGGCAGATGAACAGGTTCCTTTGTTGGGAAAATTTAATATCATTACCTGAGTCATTTCTCTCATATTCCAAAAATGAAGGTTTAGGAAACAGCACAGAAGTGTTGACGTGGATACAGACGTGTGATCTGTCAAATTCATGTTTCTTAGTGCGGCTGTCGTCATTCACACATTTGTTTGTTGTTTACATAAGATCCCTATCAGATATTACTGATAGGAGTTTGTTTAGAGGAGAGCCCTCTTAGCTAAGACCTGGAATTTTAGTTTCACTGCTCCATGGAAGTTTTTAATATTTTCTTGGCATCTGTGTGACAATTTGTTGAACCCTCATTGTGAATGTGTGCGTTTCAATTTTAATGTTTACTAGACGAGAGCCTTAGAGCCCAATGAAAAGCTACAAACTTCTTGCATCCTGTTTGAATATTTGCATCCTACTCAGACGTCCTGACGGGAGTGTGCTCGCAATGTTGACTCAGTGTCCTTTCACCCCTATTCAAATTACACTCAGTGGAGATAGTTTAGCTCTTCTAGCTGCCATTAGAAATGATTATGGCAATCTGCCTTAGCAAAATGTCCATCACCTGGACCAATCAATTTAATAGAGCAGATCAGTATTTGCATGTATCAGACGGTAATCTGGCACATAACCAAAGGAACACCTGCACACTTTTTTTATCACGTCGTACATTCAGGCTCAACCTTTTACCACTATTAATTTTCTATTAAATGCTGATTCTCCTTTGTTGTTATTTTGTTGTATTTTCATCCTTACACCTGCCAAAAGGTGTCTGCATCTTCTTCTTCTTCTTCTTCTTCTGATCATATACTCCAAGCAGCCTGTTGTGTTTTTCCTGCCCGACTGGATAATACAACGGAGGCTAATTGAGGCTCTCATTATAATGATTATAGGAATGTTTTCAGTTGGGATCTCCTCAAACAAGTTTTCAGATTGTCAATTTTCCCGTTAAAATGTTTTAAACGTCCGTCACTCTCCCTCCTCTGAAAGCCATACTTCAAATTCAAAATCTATTCAAATAAGCCTGAGCTGCTGGTCTCAGTGCTGTGCCTCAACTCTGATCCTTTTCTCTTCAGAGCGTATTATGCATGAAGGAACTAACGTGAACGAACTTCTCTTTTAGTTTATATGGAAAGCAGCTTGTGTGAGACGAACGTCACCCAAATAGATTTCATTGTTTGTTCTTGCTGGCTGTCTCTCTCTCCCTGTTCCAGGAAACGACAAGGAGATATTTCTTTCCTGTAATACCTGCCACCTCTGTTGTAGTCATTTTATTGTAAAGCACCTGTGAATAACTAACCTGTAAAAATATAAAGTTCCTTCTCTTGTCTCTAAAAGTATTTCCTTGTTCACTTGCATCGTAATTCATTTACTCTAAGAAAATGACCCATGTTCAAAGTGAGCACTGGACAAAATGAACATAAAGTTCCTTTATGCATATTTCCCCACAAGGACAGCACACAGATTTAATCAGCAGTGCATTTCCTCGATGTGGTGAAATTGCAGGTTAAGTGCCATTACAGAAGCAAGTGATAAGCTAATGTGTCCTTGCTAATCTGTCTGAAACCAAACACAGAAGTTGCTGATTATAATGTTGTACCAGTCACTTTGCATTAAAAGCTACCCAATGTTGTTTTCTCTTCCCAGGGGAACCTGCTCAGTTTGATCCAACATTCAATGGACCCATGAAGAAAAGGTGAATCTGTCTCATTGGCTATTGGCTCTTTCCTACTAACTAACTCCTTTAATCACCAAATCCTCAGCCCTAGCTGTGTGTGTTTGCCGAGTTTCTGTTGACTGACTGAATCACACTTATCACCCCTGAGGCAAACGTCAATGCAAAGCTCAGCCTGCTCACTTTAACCTGTCGCTGTCTCTTTTTTTCTTCATCAGAGGGTGCACTGATATCATCTGCTGTATCCTGTTTATGGCAGTCATCCTTGGCTACATAGCAGTTGGGGTTTTAGGTGAGAGTAACAACGCCAACACAGGTCTTTGTATCGCCCCAACAATCATTGTTTTCCACAATCTGCTCTCTGGGCCCTTCTTGTCCATTCTGTTTGTTCAAGGAACAGTTCAACATTTTGGGAAATGCATTTATTCACTTTCTTGCTGAGAGCTAGATGAGAAGATTGATACCTCTCTGTCTATCCATTCAATATGAAACAAAGCTGATTCGCTTAGCACCAAAACTGGGAACAGGGGGAAACAGCTAGCAATCAAAATCCACCTACCTGCTCCTCCAAAGCTCACTAATTAACTAGGGCTTTCAATCAATTTAAAATATTTAATCGCGATTAATCGCATGATTGTCCATATTAATCGCAAATTAATCACACATTTTGTATCTGTTCAAAATGTACCTTAAAGGGAGATTTGTCAAGTATTTAATACTCTTATCAACATGGGAGTGGACAAATATTAAGCTTTATGCAAATGTATGTATATATTTATTATTGGAAATCAATTAACAACACAAAACAATGACAAATATTGTCCAGAAACCCTCACAGGTACTGCATTTAGCATGGAAAATATGCCCAAATCATAACATGGCAAACTCAAGCCCAACAGACAACAACAGCTGTCAGTGTTTCAGTGTGCTGACTTGACTATGACTTGCCCCAAACTGCATGTGATTATCATAAAGTGGGCATGTCTGTAAAGGGGAGACTCGTTGGTACCCATAGAACCCTTTTTCATTCACATATCTTGAGGTCAGAGGTCAAGGGAGCCCTTTGAAAATGGTCATGCCAGTTTTTTCTCGCCAAAATTTAGTGTAAGTTTGGAGCGTTATTTATCCTCCTTCGTGACAAGCTACTATGACACGGTTGGTACCAATGGATTCTTTAGGTTTTCTAGGTTTTCATATGATACCAGTATCTTCACTCTAGCTTTAAAACTGAGCCCGCTACTACCTAAAAATCTCAAGTTGCGTTAACGCGTTAAAGAAATTAGTGGCGTTAAAACGTATTTGCATTAACGCATTATTATCGCGTTAACTTTGACAGTCCTATAATTAACACATTTTATTTTGTTCGTTTAAACATACAAAAACTGACGTGTAAAGATGACAGTTTGTGGTTATACAGGGGGTGTTGTGTGTCAAGCAGTGGCTTCCTGGATTTATGTACTGTAGACTAACAAGCAAAGTAACAAAGCTGTCACAACTGTCAGAGTTTCAAAATTTGGTTGCTCCATTAAGATCTCAGACAATGACTGTTTGTGGGTCTCTTTGACTTTACACTATAGCTTGTCAGAGTTGCTACCTCAAATCAATTTAATTCTGTTTGTATGTTATATTCACCGCTTTTGTAGGTCATCTCTACTATTTCTTTATAGCTTGCAATTATCCAATGCTGTTAATGGGGGACAATATTACAATTCTTGTTCTATGAAAGAAAAAGCACTCCACAGTTGGGCCAGAGCTAACACAATGCTTTAGCTGATTATCAGGGAATTTCAGTAATTATTTATTTATTTAGTTACTTTAGTTTTTTTCTCTCCTCCTTTTCTCTGAATCTAATCCCTATACTTTCATTCATCATCAAAAAAAGTATTATTATTACGCACCAACAACATATTTCCATGTGAAACTCCAGTCAGTCTTTTTATTGCCCTGTCATCAAACTCATTCTGACACTCAGGGCTTTCTCTCTTATCTAGAGTTAACAGAGATGCCTGATAAGTAATATGTGTGTCAGCGGGTGAGTGTGTCCCAAATAATCAGCTGTGTCTTTCAATGGAGGCAGTTACGGTTAGCTAAGGTTGATTTATGGAAGTGGAAATCTACCTGCCTGTGTTGATAAATTAGGGCTGGAGTTAAAAATTCTACTAAATATATGAGAAATAGTGGTGGCCTGTGTGTCTAGCTCAGATGAACAAACAATACAACTACACTTACATGATACTTTAGATCACATTACATTCATTTTTTGTCCACTGCGACTTACAATAGATGCATTCAAACTAAACACCATAGCAACAAGAGAGATGTTCATCAAAACTTGGAATGCATCCTGTTAGACTTTTTTGCCCTCTTGTGGTTGTACTGAAATAATTCATTAATTTATAAAACCGTCATTGGCAAAAACCCCTCCATTTCTCTGTTCACTACTCAATATCCCCAACAGTAATCACAATTTAAGTTCTACATAACAAGTATTCATTAGTATGGTCGTAAAGTCTGCACCTCTTTTGGTCGTCACTAGTTCCAGTTCGCCGCTCCTAGCTGCCTCTTGGCCAGGTCTTCATTGTAAATGAGAATTGGTTCTCAATTGATTTAACTGTTTAAATAAAGGTAAAGAAAATAAATAAAAGTACACTAAATTCTGTGACCTGAATAGGATATTTTAGCTATATTGCCACTCCAAATATTTTTTTATCATAGTTAATAACATACTAACGTAATTTGTAACCCAATCTAAATATTAGACTGTTCAAATTTTTGGTTAACACGTTGATAAAGTATGTGATGAAGTATGACAAAATAAACATTTATAACATAACATAGAATTTGGTCTAACACCAGAATCACACCCATGTCTCCCACCTTAATCAACAGACTAACTTTCTCACATCCTTCCCAAACAAATGCCATAAAAGTGCAGTTTTTGTGTTCAGTAAAAACATGCGCTCGTGCAGTAGTACCATTTGTCAGTGCCCAACATAAAATGGACATAATGGAGCGTCACTAACTTGTAATTATTTTTTACGTCATTGTCTTTTCTTCTTATCTCTGTTGTAATGTGTGTGTTTTTTTCTATCAGCTTGGCTCTTCGGAGATCCACGACATGTTCTTTATCCAAGAAACTCAACTGGATGGTTCTGTGGCATCGGACCAAATGAGTAATTCAATCTCTCTCTCGCCTTTTCATATCATTTACTAGATATAACGAATATGCATTTGACTGATACAAAATCAACTCTTTCTGTCTGTCTTCTCCCTCTCAGAGGCCGACCCAAGCTGTTCTACTTCGACCTTCTCAAATGTGCCACGTCTGTCAACATTATGGCATCTTCTCTTAATGGTTTTCAGTGTCCAACCACACAGGTAAAGAAGGCTGACTTGATATTGTTGTTTCTAATTATACCGGACCGTTTAGTGTACTTTTCCAGTGTCCCAGAAATAATCATCTTTTTTCATTACCTATAGGTGTGCGTAGAAAACTGTCCCACTCAGTTTTGGGCTGTGGGAATCGAGGCATATTTTCCAAATGTAAAGCCGGCAGATGTTTTCAATCAGAGCCTCTGTGTGCCATCCATAGACCTGGCTACTACTACGCTGGTAAGTCACATTTTGTTACCATGTGTAAACTTTGTGTGTCTCCTTAAATGTTCCCAAATGTGATGTTTGTTTTGAGGAAACCAGATTGTCTGCATTTTGACCTGCAAAAGTAACCTGACACTAACTTTTTTTGATAATGTTTGTTTTTCCTCAGAGTGTTAAAGAAATTGTGGACAAGGAGCTGTGTCCTTTCTTCTACATACCAACGTTCTCTGGTGAGTGAAACCACTCATAAAGACTACATTATATTCATATTAAAGGAACAGTGTGTAACATTTTGGGGGAAATAAAGGTAAAATATAATATTCTTAAGTATGTTTCTATTAGTGTATAATCACCTAAAACTAAGAATCTTTGTGTTTTCGTTAGCTTAGAATGAGCCCTTCATATCGACATAGGGAGCGGGTCCTCTTCACGGATGTTGCTCCGCCATGTTTCTACAGTAGCCCAGAACGGACAAACCAAACACTGGCTCTAGAGTTTTTTACGTTACCCAAAGGCCACCGTAGTTCTCCGGCACGCTTGTGAAACTGTGTTCACGTGAGTCGTAGAGTGTAAAACCGTGGTACCGCCAGCCTCTATCTGGCTTCCATTGCTCCTAAAGTAGTGTTATTATGGTTACGTTACCGCTGTCTTGGCAAGGGAGGAGTGAGCAGAGGAGTACTCAGTTGGTTGCAATCTGCAACCACACCACTAGATGCCGCCAAATCCTACACACTGTCCTTTTAATTTTGGTCTGACGATACACTAGCAGTTTCATGGAGCTACTTGTTTAATATTAGCGTGGATTTAACTGCTACTGTAGAGGAATACACTGCTACTTGTTGTATATTAGAGGTCTTGTAATGAATTATAATTTAATCCATTTCCAGTTGATTTGATTATTTTTCTCTACCGTTAGTGCTGGGGAGATGTTTGCCCGATATCACAGCACTGGAGAGGATCCCTGAAGCCTTTACCGATATTCCAGGTTTACCCTCTTCCGTCAATGACACAGTCGACCAAATCAAGAACGGCACTGGGTAAGATACAGAGGATTTAAAAACAAATAATTCAGCACATGCTCTTAAATCACAGATAACCGCACATATGAAGACACACACACACTTCTAACAACCCTGTTTGTGTCTCTTCATCTCCAGCACAGGGTCGGTGGTTTCGTGAGTTTTTGTGTTGACCTTTAGTGTAGCAGCTGGTTGTAGTTACTCTTAGATACCGTGTGAAACTCTCTCTTGGGACTTGCAGAGTTAGAGTCTAGAAAAACTCCATTCTCCCACTCTATACTGAGTGTCTGGGGTTATCTCTATCTTTTTTAGCCTGTCTTTACGTCTACATTGCTTTTAGTAACTTCCAGTAGGCTTCAGAAAAATGTATTGAAGCTGTTTTCATTGTTAGTTTTCCCTTGTTTCTTCACTGTATTTGTTTTACGCGACCCTTTTTACTTTTCACTTTTACAGTTTAAAATGAGAACTGTCACCAATGCAGCTTGTCCTTGCTTTTGTCTTCAACAGGGACATTCTGAATGGCTTCAGTGCCAGAGAGATTGGCATCCGCATCTTTGAGGATTTTGCGTCGGCATGGCCGTGGATCCTCCTGTGAGTTGCCTTGCAGGATATTCACTACATCACACATACATTGCCACCTATTGGCAGAAGTACAGAAATAGAAATTACTCTTCAGATTAATGTGCAATACAAAGCTGAACTCCTTGTTGTATCAAATAATCATTAAATTGATATTTTTATAGTACATTTTATATGTCTCATATGTTTTACAATTTAATAATTTATGCTTTGATCTCTTATAAACCTCTTCATCCTTTTTTTAATCCTCTCCTTTTTTGTTTTCTTTCTTCATAACTGTTTCCTCTCCCCTCTCAGTGGTCTGCTAATAGCCATGGTGGTCAGTATGCTGTTCCTGTTGCTGTTGAGATTCACTGCTCCAGTGATGGTGTGGGTGCTCATCATAGGAATCCTGGCCACTGGGGCATATGGTAAACACTCAATTTTTAAGTAGAATTTTTAAGGTTGGCAAACAGATTTGCCACCACCGATATAGATTTCTAAAGAAATATTAATATTTGTACTATTTCTTCCATTCCTTTCTTCTTGGAAATTAATTTGAACATGTGGAACAGAAAGGCAGCAGAGGTTGTTCGGTCATGAATGCAATGCTGTTTTGCAGCCGACTCTCACACCACCACAAATCAATTCTGTACCTGTGCTGTTGTAAACAGAGCAGATTTGGATCCGTACGTGCTGCTGGTCCCGTGTTTAACAAGTGGAGCACAAAAGTTATAGTTTTATGTACTAGTTCTGAACACAAAGTCAACAAGGGCAGTTTATTATTATTTGTTTTGATGAAATTATATGTTCCTTGTAGCCTCTGAGTTGTTGGAGTGTTTCTCTTGCAGGTATATGGCACTGCTACCGGGAATATGATAACTTCAAGCGAGACTCTGCTAGCATCTCTGACATTGGTTTCACCACCAACTTCAAGGTTTACCTGGAAGTCCAAGAGACCTGGCTGGCGTTCTGTGAGTCTGATTAACATCACCAAACCTTTCTCACAGTCGGGATAAGTCTCATCTTTTTATTTTAGTTTTTAGTGGCATTTTTGGAGGGATAGGAAATGAGAGGTATAAAATGGAAAATAACCAATGACAGCATAAATGCCAAATCACATCCACATCCAAAAATAAATGCAATAAAACCATTGTTAGTATGCACATGAGTCACGTCATGTTGAGATTGAACTGATTAGATTTGGTGGTCAAAGGTCACTGTGACCTCACAAAACATTTTTTTTTGCTATGACATTTTGGACAGACATGGATGTAAACTGCAACTTGAGTTGTTGGCATACAAATGTGAGGTGGTAATTCTAGTTAAGTTATGCTTAGGTAGCAGTTTTTCCTTCTTGTCAAACCTTTCTCTCCTCCCCCCTCAGTGATAATCATATCTGTGGCGGAGGCGATCATTCTCCTGACCCTCATCTTCCTCCGGACCAGAATCCTCATAGCCATCGCCCTCATCCAGGAGTCCAGCAAGTGAGTCCTGATGCCATACATTAAGACTCTGTCCACAGGGTTTACTCGCTCTGAATGACACCTAATATTAACCCATGTCTGTTAATTTGAGATGTTCTTAATTTTAAAGGGAATTTATTTAAAGGTTTATCAGGTTCATGTTTATTGTTTTTTTTTGTAATCTTCCAGTGAAGAGTGGCATAACCTCATAATGTGTGTTTTCATATCCACAGAGCAATCAGTCACATGATGTCCTCTCTGCTGTACCCTCTGGTCACCTTTGTTCTCATACTGGTGTGTGTCGCTTATTGGGGCGCCACTGCTTTGTATCCTTTAATTTTACGTATGCATGTGTATATGTGTTTGTATGTATGCTGTTAATAACACGGTGCACATTATGCAGTTACAGACTATAGTTAAAAGGTTTCTGAGATGACTCTATCACCCATTATGTGTTAAGTTTTACTCTACGATCACGTCTACAGTCCAGAGTATCTGTTCTTCTCTTAAACTGATGAATGTAGATATCTGGCCACTTCAGGAGGCCCAGTCTACAAAGTGGTGGCTCTAAACTCCACTTTGAACGACTGTAAGAGTATCAATGGCACTGTGGACTGTGACCCTCAGGTGAGTGGGCAGAATGGGAACCCAGTGTGGATAAAAAATTGTGACCTAAAGTGACTTTGGTTGAATATAACATGTCCAATCACCTTACCTCATCTGATATGATGAGTCGGATAAAAAAGTCACTCCCTTCACACCCTGTCGCCCGCTGCTGTTTCCTCCTCACAGAACTTCAACTCATCAGATTACTCAGGCTGCCCCTCGGCCAGCTGCATCTTCATCAAATACAACGACGAGGGTGTCTTCCAGAGGAACCTCTTCAACCTGCAGATCTACAACGTGGTGGCTTTTCTCTGGTGTGTCAACTTCGTCATCGCCTTGGGGCAGTGTACGCTGGCGGGGGCCTTTGCCTCCTACTACTGGGCCTTCACCAAACCAGATGACATCCCCACGTTTCCCCTGTCGGCTAGCTTTACACGCTCACTCAGGTAGGTTAATGAGCTGCTGTCACATCAGTTAAATTCCTGCAACAATAAATGTGTCTATCCACGTCAAAAGTGTCCAAAATACTGAATGGCTGCAGTCCCAAAGGATGCTGTTTCTGTATCTCTGTCATCCAGTAATTCTACTGACATGATTACACTATATCCTACAGAGGGTTATGCAGAAAGGGAACTTTTTTCCCCCTGAAATTTAAGAGTACATCACAGGACATACTGGCGGACTGCAGTTCCCTCTGCAGTTTCTAGAGGGCGCATTAGACCTACACATAACAGTTTGAGAAAGCACACCTTTAGACATCTCATATCATTTTGTATATTTCAGGTACCATGTGGGCTCTTTGGCATTTGGTGCTTTGATCCTGACCCTGGTGCAGATAGCGAGGATGATTCTGGAGTACATCGACCACAAAACAAGAGGTAAGGCTGACATACCCTCATCTCACATTCACTGTCTGCGTTACCTTAACGAATACTGATCATGTTGTATCTGCTTGGTTTATTTTTGTAACTTGTTCTTCAATGTAAATGAGTCTTAAAGGATCATTTTTGGTATTTTTCAACATGGACCCTATTTTCCCATGTTTTTGTTTCTAAGTGACAACAATTTTTGAAATTAGGTCCAGTAGTGAGTGATAACACTGTAACCGGCAGCCGGGAAACAGGCTGCAAGGGCAAGTTAGCGGCATCAATGTATCGTTACGTTCACTAAAAGTGCTTGTTTTTGCCACTGACAGGCTCATATTGTTATTATAAGTCTGACAACATTGTGGAATGGACCCTACAGAGAAATAAAACGTTTTTCTTACCCTCCGCTTGATCCAGTCTGTTTGTTATTGTGTCCAAGTCTCGCTCAATGAGAAGTCTCGTGAAATCTGAATATACGAATACTCTGACTCAAATAAATACGGGTGGCCGTCGAATTCAAAGACCTTGTCCACATTGTCGAAATCACCTAAATATTCAGCCATGACATTGAAAATCTTTTAGATAACACTGAGCTACGCGTTCTGTACTCCAACACAACAAACACTGCCCGGCTGGCACTCGCATTTCCACCATGGACGTATTCCACCGTTGTCTCCCGGCAACATGTCACCTCGCCAGACTTCTCCTTGAGCGAGACTCTTTCCATAAAGTCAGACACTTATAATAACAATCAGAGCCTATCATGGCAAAAATAAGCACTTTCAGTGGATGTACATGATAGTGCCAGCCCAATAGGAATATTTTGCAACCTGTGAGCAGCTGCCGTCTACAGCACTTTCTCTCAATACTCCAGGTTGAAAAATACACACGTTACACTTTAATCTTAACAATGGATCGAAGTGTACTTTATTCAGTGGAACTTTTAGTCTTAAAGGTATAATATATGAATCCCAGGACATATTTCAGTGATTAATGGCTGATGCATTTGAAGCCACATGCTGTCACTGTCCAAAACACTATCTCAAAATGTGGTGATTGTGAGATTTTCAGATAAACTGAAGGATGAAGTGTTACTTTAGAAGTAAGTTAATGGCGTCCAATAAATGACGGGCTACTTATACGTGTTTTTGACTTTTTGTCTCCAGCGGCGCAGAATCCATGTGCACGTTTCATACTGTGCTGCATGAAGTGCTGCCTCTGGTGTCTGGAGAAGTTCATCAAGTTCCTCAACAGGAACGCTTACATCATGGTGAGCACAACAAATATTTAATGTACAGTTGTTGTTTCCTCCTATTTTAATTGATCCTATTATTGTTGTAGATTAATATAGCTTTCATCTGAAATCATACAAAACACTATCAAAAGGAGAAAAAACATGCTTTGTTATAAATTAAATACAAGTCTTTCTACTGACAGTTTTTTCATATAATACATTTGATATTATTTGTATTATGTAAATTTTTTATTTTCCTGAAACAAGTTGATTTTGTTTTCTCGACAGATCGCCATTTATGGGAAAAACTTCTGCGTCTCGGCCAAAAATGCTTTCATGCTGCTCATGAGAAATGTAGTGAGGTTTGTGCTGAAGTCATGTTTCCTACTAAAGGAGTGTTCAGTGCTGGCTGGCTACATGTTGTCTGACCTGTTAATAACATGAATATATTTGCATGTGTTTGAGCGACTGAATAGTGTTGTGTTTCTCTGACTCTGACTGTGTGTCCCTTCAGGGTCGTGGTGCTTGATAAAGTGACAGACCTGCTGTTGTTCTTTGGGAAGCTCTTGGTGGTCGCAGGAGTGGGTAAGGATGACACTATGTATTAGGAGCGGGTTATACTAGAGAAGAAGTGGCTCATACGATGTGTTGGAAACCAAAGGTGTTTATAATAGATGGTCCGAACGGCCACACTGGAAGGCGGAATGGAGAGGTAGCCGTCAGAGAGGTGGGAGACGCGATATTGTTTAAATATGGGGATAACTGCGCACACTTTCAGACAGTCTTTTCTTGAAGACACCCTGGCTCCTTTCTCACCTCCACGCATGACGGATCGTCAGCCAACCACCATGCAGTTCGGAGTATACTGGCCCTTTCAGGCAAATTCAACACTCTAAAAAATGTGTCAACGCTGTGTTTAAAGGAACAGTGTGTAACATTACGGGGGATCTATCAGCAGATATGGAATATAATATTCATAACTATATGTTTTCATTCAGTATCTTAAATAAAAAAAGATAAATAAATGAATAAAGATGTGTTCTTTATTCATTTGAAGCCCAATAAGCATTTACATGAATGCATCAGGAAAGAGAGGAGACACTGAAATCTCAATCTTTGTTCCAGGCATTTTGTCCTTCTTCTTCTTCTCTGGGCGAATATTGCTACCAGGCAACACCTTCCCCTCTGAAACCCTCAACTACTACTGGATGCCGATTATTGTAAGTTACAGATACAATAGATAGTTGTCAAAGTTTATTCTAAATCTTATCTTTGTTTTACCTTGTTTTCTGTTTTTTTTGTAGACGGTGGTGTTTGGTAGCTACCTCATAGCTCACGGATTCTTCAGTGTGTACAACATGTGTGTCGATACACTGTTCCTCTGCTTCTGTGAGTAAATGATTTCGTTATTCTTGTGGGGAAAGATTTTGGAACATGCAAATATACTCAAATCATTTTAGTTAACAGCATTTTAGCATGTCAATTTCAAGCTGAAAGCTCAACTTGGGTCATTTTTAATTGAATAATACAACAATACAGACAGAAACAAAACACACTTCACCTAATTTGGCTCTCACTCTCACAGTGGAGGACTTGGAGCGTAATGACGGATCTCTACAGAAGCCGTACTTTATGTCCAAAAACCTCATGAAGATCCTCAACAAATCCAACAAAGCACCAAAAAAGGTTAAAGGGAAGGACTGAAGATCATTTCACCTCTTAAACACTGTCACAGATTTTCAGCACATCTTTATTTGCATCTTCTTTTTACCCTGTTAACGCTCCATTGTTTTCCAAATAAGTTTACCAAAACTAAGTTGCTGATTTTGCACTTTTTAATGCTTATTATTTTATTATGTATGTGCATATGTAGTATTAATGACTGTACACATGAAAGAAAAAGACTGAGCATGTGAATGAAGGTAATGTGAAGTTGCAGGGTATCGTACATGACATTTTTCTTTGTTAAAGTCATTTTTGATGTGGCTCATAATGACTGAAAGCCTTAAAATTTTACTTCTATTATTTTAAACAATAATTGTTTCAGTTCATACGACTCAACATTAACGCTGCACGCTCCGGACATTTTAATTATTATTTGTTAATCCAGTTTTACAGCTTTTAATGCAGGTAAGAGTTAGTTTTTTTCTACTTCTGGCTGAGAATCTTTATTTTCCCAAGATGTGATTTCTTCAGGTGGAACAAAAAAAAAATAGTAAAATGTTTTTATATTTTTAGATATTTGTATATAAAAAAAGGTTGTTTATAAATACAAACATTTTATGACCACAATGTTACTGATTATATTGAAAATAATGTAATAAATTTGTAAATATGACCCAGCAGTCAACTACTGTGTTTGCCATCAACCTACGTTTGAACGCTGTCACTGTTTCTCATCCTTATATAGAGTCTCCAGTACATGGAAACAGATCCTTATTTTTAATATTTACTTTTGGTTTTCTTGTTTATTAAATTACATATCAAATCAAAAACAAGAAAACATTTTCCTTTTTTAAAGCCTACAAAAAAACAGAATTCCCACCATTTTTTTTTTTTTTTAATTTGTTTCCTGACCTGGATTGAATGAAATATTTGAATGAACAGATGATACACAGACCCAAGTTTGATAATATTAAAATGTAGATAATGACGACACAAAACAAGTCAATGTTTTAATGAAGTTTTAATCTCCTACATCATTTGGTTTTGCACAATGTCTCCAGTTTTAGTCTGTCAAATCTTGTTTTAGTGTCACTTAAGCCTTATAATACAAAGTGTAGCTTGAACAGACAAGTATGCAAGAAATGACGAGCCCCCTGCAGCCATCCTGTCATCCAACAGAGGACATTCAGTATCATCTCTAACCCCTGGTGTGAATGTTTAAATGCCAAACACCCAATTCATTACATCTAGTTGAGCTGATTTCCAGTGATAATACACATACAGGTGTTGGAGAGTACTACTGTATATGTGTAAAAAAAAGCCATATGAAGCTATTTCTGGCTCCGGAGAGCTGCGCGAAATCTGATCAATTGCCTTGTCGGTTGGAGCTGAAGACTACAAGTTTGAAAATCTGAAGGTGTGGAATTAGAAAGACGTGAGAGAAGCACATTTTGCTTGTCAAGTTGTCAAATATTAAGATGAATGTGTGTTATATCGCTAAACTGCTTCGAACACTTTGTACACTAAAAGGAAGATCTTTAACGTGCACTACAAGAGAGCAAACATCCTTATATCAAATCACATTAGCAGGGAAGGACAAACTTTTTTGCGTTCATAATATTTATTTAACTTAATGGGAGAGGTTGGCAGAAGAGTTATTAGTTTGGGCTGCAAGCCCTTTATTTTTGAGTCAAAGGAAGGAATTAACGGAAAACCAGGAACCGGATAATTTCTCGCTTTACAAAAGCACTCGCTCATCTCCTCCTCCATCGCCCTCCGCGGCTGCTCATCCACTCAGAAAACACGTAAAAACAGCATTTACAATATTCATATATACAAATATATAATGTTTACGCACTCACTCGGACACACAGACACGTACAGTCAGGAAAAAAAACCAAATCAACTGTGACACAAAGTTCACTCCTGTAAATTCTTAGTGTGCTGACCTTTTTCACCTCCACGAATAACTGAAGGGATTCTCCTCACTTCAATGCATCAACTCCGCCGTCATGAGGAGTTTTGTATCATCTCATTGAGCTACTTTATTAGCCAGTACTTTTTCTCTCATGACAATTTGCTCTGTAATTAACAAACTGTGTGTGTGTCAGATTGCTTTTTACTCTCTCAAGTTTTGCTCATGACGATGCGAAAATCTCCCAAACTGGCCCTCCATTCATGTTTGTACAGCTTTGTGAGGAAAAGACACAACAAGTGGTTAAACGCCAGCACACGCTCCAATCTTTAGGACAAGCTCCGTCTACAAATGACTTCACAGTGCAATGGCTGGTTTTTGTTAAGACATGTATATAAAAAAATGCATCCACCTGTGCTATTTCTATCCGTCCATCTGTTTAGTCGCAAATTCTAGGAGTTCAATTCAGGAGGAAACTGTAAACGGGAACATAATTCGATTACATTTTTTCACTCCCCGACATCGTACATGACCGATCCGCTACTCTTTGGCCTTTTAGAATAAGAAAAAGCTGCTATAGCAACAACTACGCTATCTCATACATACCCCTCCCTCTCTTCCACAATGTATCTCCCTCTCTCTCAATCGAAGGAATAAACCTTCAAGAGGAATGTGAAAAACCAAAACAGAATTAGTCACTGCCCCGAATTATCCTCCACCCACCTCTTTTCTGCACCAAAAAATCTTTACATAGCTCACCCCGATCACTTAATACTGTCTCTGAACCCAACAGTTAGTTTTCTGTGTGCATATAACTACAAGTGCATGTAGAGAGGGAGGGCCAACATGACTTATTTTGGGATTCACGCACCACTACTTTCCAGTGTTTCTTGCATAAACAAAATCAACGAAGCAGGAGTGTGGGGCTGAGAATCCTCAAATATAATATTTATATAATATATCCTGTATTTCTTGTTTTGGGATTGAACACAATGCTACGCTCTCTCCCAAGTTAGTACCTGCTAGGAAATGTAAAATAATGAGTGTGTGTCTGTGGCTTGAGTTTAGTGTGTGAGTTTTTTTTGCGCTCCTCCCTCCCCGCTTATCGATCCACTCGTCTATCCATCTATCCCTCCCGCCTGGTCTCCATCACACACTCAGCAGCCAGAAGAAGAAGAAGATGGCCACGAACAGGAAGAGGGAGTCTTGCCAGTTGTTATTGCCGTTGTTGAGGTTAGCGGTGCCTTGGTGATCACCCGGTCCATACTGGTCTGACATTGGGGAGAGATGGGTGGGAAAAGGTTAATACTAGGGCTGTCAATCGATTAAAATATTCCGATTAATCGCATGATTTTTCATAGTTAATCGCGATTAATTACAAATTAATCACACATTTATTATCTGTTCTTAAAGGGAGATTTGTCAAGTAATACTCTTATCAACATGGGAGTGGGAAAATATGCTTTTTTATGCAAATGTATGTATATATATTTATCATTAGAAATCAATTAACAACACAAAACAATAATTTAATTATTACAAAAGCAGCAAGGATGTATCACTTTTACTGATCATTATCAGCTATTTAGACCTTTCAAATTGATTTTACTTGGAAAGAAAGATGTTTGTGTCTTGGTGCGTTTACCTGCTCTGTGAAAGGGGTCGTTGGCGTTGAAGACTGTGGTGAAGAAGCCGAAGGGGAAAGCACCGATGCCGAAAGACATGTGAAAGCCGGTGTCCCCGAAACCCTGAAACATCTGACAGAAAAAAAAAAAAGTTTAAAAAAATAAGACAAACATAAAAAAGAGAATATCATAATTGTGATTTTAATCAGTGGGTGAAAAAAAACGACTCACCCCGCCTCGACTCTCTGGCTCTGTTCTCTGTCCCTGAGGCCGAGGTGGAGTTTTCAACCTGAACAACCACAGAAGAAAAACATCAAATCATAAGTGACCCATGAGGCGATAACAGAAAATACACACACACACAGACAGATGCAGACTCTCGGTGTACCTGGGGTCCTCTTGGCTGGAGCTCCCTCTGCCGTACAGTGGGATGACTTTCTCTCTGCTGATGCCTGCTTTACATACAGGACACTGCTGCCTGCTGGGCCGCGTCTCCAACCACTGAGAGGAGCAACGGAGGAAGAAAGATTAACAACATAGATCAGATAAAAACACCTTTCTACTGTCTAAATGCTGGGTTCAGTGCTAAATAACAGCTTTTCTAAATAAAATCTTGTGTCCAGCAGCACGTTCACAACAAATACTTGAAGAGATTAACAGTAAATACATTTCCACAAATGGTTGCAGTCATGTTTAATCTCTACTTGAATCTACAGTATGTAGTGCTTATGCTGCTACACTGAGAGCAGTGTAAGAGTAGAGTGACAGAGAGAAAGCTGCAGTAAACAGAGGCATTAAGTGCATTAGCATGTTTAAGCTGCACTAAGTCAACTGACAGGTGTAGTTTCCATGCTGTGGTTACATCACAACCTTGTGCTGATTACATTTAGGTTAACATGCTGAGTGCTGGAGTTAAAAGAAAAAGGCCCGACTCAGCGATAGCTCGCTCACACAGGTGTTTTTTCACCTATTGTGTCTGATTAGAGACCTCCTCTGTGGGCAGGTACAGTACAGACCTACTGTCCCTTTACCGTTAGGGTTTAGCCATTTTAAAGTTCAGACAGACCACACCGATCGGAAGACGGAGCTTTGCTAAAGTCTGGTGCTGTGGTATTGTATAAAACAGGTTGATGGGGCAATGTTTGAATCAATGACTCGGCCACAAACACGCAAGAAAGGTACGTTTTGACATATGGAAGTGCCTGAGCTGGTCGGAGCTCGCACAGAAACTGGCAAATTCTTGAATTAAACAGTTTCTAAGGCTTCAGTGGAAGTGAGTGAGGTGGAGTTAAAGGGGACATATCATAGAAAAACTCACTTTTTCAGTGCTTGTGTTCATACATTTGGGTATCCAGAGTGCCTACCAACCCACAAACTGTGAAGTAAGACAACCCAGTCAGTTTTTTTGAGGGCTGCCTAGATCAGAAAACATGTGATTCAACAAGTCATTCAGATTTGCTACCTCTTCCTATGTCACATACAGGCTCATTAGAATATATACCTTTGGAAAGGTGCACCATATTTTTTCTCACGAGCCAATCAGAGCAGACTGGGCTTTTTCAGGAGGGGGGCTTAAAGAGACAGGCACTAAAACGGAGCGTTTCAGACAGAGGGTGAATACAGGTATATTCAGACAGACAGTATGTGAGAAATAATGTGCTCTTTGAACATTCAAGCATGTAAACATGTTCTAGTAGAAACCCAAAATACAAGTATGAACCTGAAAATGAGCATGATATGTCCCCTTTAATATTCTCATGGGCTGATGCAACTGACAGTTATTTCCATCATGGGTTAATCCATCAATTATGTTTTAAGTCTAATTTAAGTCAGAAAATAGTAAAACGCCCATCAATTTCCCAGAACCAAGATGTCTTAAAGTTCTTTTTAGGTCCGCGATTAACTATTGTTCATATTGTCATAGATTAATTTAAGCTGCCAATTTGTTTCTCGATTCATTGATTGATTTGTCAGAGAATAGTGAGCCGAACAAAGCCGAAAGTGCCAATGTTGTCCGACCAACAAAAACTCCACAGTCTAAACCCCACAGACGGCAAAAAAAAATCCTCACATTTGAGAATCTGGAAACAATAAATGTTTAGCATATCCGTATGGAAAGTGCGCCAAACGTTCAATCTGCCATCAAAATAGTTGCAGATTAATTTCCTGTCAATCGATTGTCCTGACTTTGATTATAGAACAGCAACCTGCACGGAACCTGTGAATGTGTGGCTAAAGGACGTAAACAACAAATCAGTTGTTGATTTACGTTCTGTCAATCATTTCAGAAGAAACACCTGTGTGGCTGTTTAACGAGTATCATGAAAGAGGAAATACTCACTTGGTGAAGACAGGGCCAGCTGTAGAGACAGAGACAAACAAAACATTAGTTTGCATTCTCACAATAATCACCACCTTGCTTCAATAACAGCACCAACATTCCTGGAGCCAATTTATTATATGTACGATATTATGTATAGCTTAAATATGAAGTCTGTTTTTGGTAACTCTGTGAATCTTCCCGTGGAGTCCCACCTGGCCAGAAGCACCTGTTCCTAACGAGGGGGCTGATTAAACGTGTCCCTGCTCCCCGTCGTTAGTATTAATTGGCTCCATCTGTTGTCAGCAGTTCGGCCGACCTGCTGCTGCATTGTGGGAGTGCAGGATGCAGGTTTGAGGGAAATGCCACATCAGTGAGTAATTCTCTCTCTTACACCTTTATATCTCTGCAACGGCCCACAAATATCTAACTGTACAAAGAAATGTTGAAAGATGGGCTGTCCTAAATACTATTTTTTGGACTTTGGTGAGAAATATACGAAGCTTTGCTGAGTGGTGCAGCGCAGCAGGCTGACAAGTTCTTTTGTCTGTCTCCATCTCCCCCCGTTTCTGTCTGAGAATAATAATTAATGTTGAATATGAATAATGTTGTGGAATTATTCCTTATTTCATGGGCTATTTGGGGATTTATACATTATTATTACATATTATTATTCAGGTCAGCCCTCGTTGAAAGAGTTAATTCATTAGTCCTGAACAGTTCTAAAAATAGTGAAAAAAAACTATGAAATACAGTCGGCAACTGCATAAAATTACCACTCTAGAACTTTTGTTTTCTAATTTTTATTTGCTAGTAGATAAACTACAATCCAGTATATGACAAAGGTGGAGTGAAAGGGACTCAGTATTTGTCTTGTGGTTTTTAATTTATTAACCAAACTAATCTGTAAGTCTGAAAGCTCTCTAACTGCACCATATAGTGCATTTTATTACCCGGCTTTGTCGGATACTCGACTCTGATTGGTCAATTACGGCATTCTACGGTCTGTTATTTCTGTATAGCAGACTGCTGCTATGGATGCAGTTCTGACCTCAGACTCTGGAGGACCATTTTAAATATTGATTTCTTAAGTAAGTAGCCTTGTAATAAGCAGGGCCGCTTTGCGTTGGGGTCCTGCATCACCCTGTCTGGGTTTATTTTTATCCCTTACATAAATTAAATGTGTGAATAAATGAGTTTAGTTTTGCCCTAAGACCTCAGTTAATTAGAGTTCAGCCACTACAGAAAGCTTTAAGTATCCATGAGGTAAGCAGAGCTCGTTTTACAAGATAAGATAACATGTTCCTGTCATGATGGTATGTTTTTTTTGACTGAGAAGACATGTTTATGCAAAAACAATACAGCCAGTTTGTATAACAGTACTGTATGTAGCTGGAAACTATTCTTTTCTCTTCTGTATAAATGCATAATTTCTGACTTTACCGTGTTCTTAAAGCAGTAGTGGGTAGAATTGGAGCAAATATGATAAAAACATATTTTTATAAAACACTATATCCTGACAGTAGTGCATGAGACCGGTAATCTGAAACAAATCTTGTGTCCTCTGGTGTTCCTAATGGCATCTACAAGATTTCACAGACCGGAGGAAAACAACCAATCAGAGCCGAGCTGGAGCCTGCCGTCTCTGAGCAGCTGTCAATCACTCGCGAACTCCAATCAAATGGTCAAACTAGGCAGCGCTGATCAAATATGAATCAATATTCTGTTACCTTAATGCCTATTTCTTACCTCAAATGTTGTCAGAATCATCTTGTAGTGTACTGTTTAGCTGAAAAATGAGAAAGTTTGTGACGAGCGATGTTGAGATCAGTTGAGGAAACACCAAGCACCGCCCACCAGCCGCAGCAAACTTTCTCATTTTACAGCTAAACAGTACACTACAAGATGTTTCTGAAAACATTTGAGGAGAGAAATAGGCATTACAGTAACAGAATATTGATTCATATTTGATCAGCGCTGCCTAGTTTGACCGTTTGATCAGAGTTGGTGAGTGATTGACAGCTGCCTCCGTTGAATGAACAGCCAATAGGAACGCTCTCTCTCTGAAATGACCTGTGATTTGCCAAAGATTTTTTAAAGCCTGAAAACAGAGCCATGAGGAGGTGCAGGAGTCTAGTTTTCTCTCAGAACACTTGAATTACAATATGCTGAAAGGTTATTTTTGCCCAATGATGCCAGAAATATACTGCCTACTGCAGGTTTAATGTCTCTAAAAAGTGCTTCTGTCAGAGATTCCCTGTGAGATAAACTCCAACAGCAAAGTTAACTCGGATCATGCAGAGGAACAGGCAGGACTTGTTTTCAACACTTTCAGCACTTCAAAAGCATAAAACATTCAAAACCTCAGTCATTGCCTCAGGTGGGCCAAACCAAAACACGAAAACCACAAAACATGCAGGCTTTTTCCTCACACATACGGAGCGTGGCTCCGTGTGTACAGTATTAGTGTAACAGCGGCTATCAGATCGCTGCTGAGAATGGCATTCCTGTGGCCACAAACAGCCGAACAAAGCGAGGCCTAAGTTAACACAACAACCCATTCAACTGTGATTCGACATGTGGCCACACGTATAGCCGAGCTCTTGTGACCTGAAAATAACTGCTTAATTTCCAATAAGAGGCTCAGAAACCATTCAGACTGCAGACTCCATTATATGACCCCACTAGAGCCATTAAATGGATGCAGAGTCTCATTTTCATAACATCAAATTTAGAATAAGAAGATAAGCCGAGAGTGGATTATTGTCTAGTTACTCCCCTCTGATCTTAATCATGTGTTTACAGACATACACGGCAGTAATGTTTCACTGAACACAATGCTTGGTGGGTGTTTTAGGCAAGACAAAAAGCCTTATCTGAAATGTTAGCAGCAGCAACAGGAAGAGTTTGGCTGCATGGAACTACAGTAGAGCGGCAAAAATTAATTGGTTTGTTGTCAACTATTTAATTATTCGCCAACTATTTTGATAAATCGATTTGAGTAATTTTTTTAATAATTAACAATTCTCTGATTTCAGCTTCTTAAATGTGAATATTTTCTGGTTCCTTTACTCCTATGACTGTAAACTGATTTTTTTTTGAGTTGTGGACAAAACAAGACATTTGAGGACGTCATCTTGGGCTTTGGGAAACATCAATCGACATTTCTCACCATTTTCTGGCATTTTATAGACCAAACAACCTCAATCACGAAAACAATCGAAGGATGAATAGACAACGAAAGTAATCGTTAGTTGCAGCCCTGACCTACTGTCGTAAATTTTTGTGCTGCACCTAATAATTCCTAATTCCCATGTTGACGTCTTCAAATGTCTTGTTTTGTTCAAAAAATAAAAAAATGAACGGAGCAAAGGAGTCGAAATAGTTAAAAATGCATGCTTTGAGAAACCTGGGGTGGTGTATTCAAATTGCGTTTCCATACAACGAGTTAACTTTCAACAACCTGAAACAAATAATTCCCTCCTGTTGATCGACTAATTGATTCAGCTCTAAACTTGACTTAACCTACTAGGGGAAAAAAGAGGCCAAGACTAAATATGAACTATTCCAGGATCACTATGTTTTTAATGAAGGTAATACTGCAACTACACTATATCCACTTTAAAAGAACTAACAGTGTAAAATAACGAGTCCATCAATCAGTCAATTGATCAATTAGCCGATCTACAGACAAATAATCGGCTAAACTAAATTGAGATCCAGCTTCTCAATTGTGCAGATTTGCTGCTTTTCTTTATCTTCTATAATAGTATGATCAATATTTCAAGGTTTCAAAGTGTTTGGTCTGGCGAAAAATATGGGCATTTTTCACTATTGTCTGGCATTTTATAGACTAAACGCTTAAAAAAATAAAAAAATAAATAATTGGCAGTAGGGGTGTAAGAAAATATTGAATATCACAATGTTTTGTGATACTGATTCTCAAAAACACTATCAATTTTTCATGGATGGATTTTTACATGTTAAGATACTTTATTTAATTTGCAAAGAGATGTGCCCTCTCAAAGTAGTGCTACAGTATGATGTTGGATGTTACAGCGACTGTTATGAAGGCAACTTTTTTAAAGCTCAGATTTTATGCATATGGTGGTTTGTTCTTTATACTATAATAGTTTTCCTAAAATTAAATTTAAAACCGTTGGGAAACACTGATCGACATTTTTCACCATTTTATAGACCAAACAAATCGATTAATCGACAAATTAATCGACAATGAAATTAATCGTTAGTTGCAGCCCTACTTTCCTTTGATCTAATTTTTCTCGCTCTAATTCCAGCATGAGCTCTCATTCAGTCTCGGTGCATGAGAGCTCACTGCAGCCTGTGTGGCCGGTGTCTTTCACTCAGGGATCATAAAGACGTCACACGTTCATTAACCTCAAAATATTGAAGTGACGTTAATGTCTCTTTCATACAAATCATTTCCTCTAGAATCTCGTGCAGTTTGCTTGTAGAGCGGCTCTCTGAATTTACTTAAAATTTGAATTTGTCACAGTTTCCTGAATAATTTATCTGTCATATTCCGACACACTCAAGGGTAAAATGCAGGTTGAGTTTCTGATGCTACAAAAGTGATACTGGCTCAATTCAACAAAGCATTTCTATTGTGCTAACTCTATTTATTTGTGAGCATTTTGGCTACAAATGGAGTTGTTTTGCTGCAGCTGAACTATCGGAGAAATGGTCCAAAGACCAAAGAAAATAAATGGTGTCAAAGTAAAATAAAAGCAGGGTTAGAAGTTTAACTCACACTGAGGCCATCTAAAATAGAGTGACAGTGATTTATAATATTTAAATTCTAATAGAAAATATAAAGACCATTAATATGCAATTAAGTTGCAATTTTGATTTGAAGTTGCAGCAGGTGATCCAACGTCATCATCACCTTTCATCCTTGCTGGTAGTTTCATCACAGTTTCATCACGTTTCACAGAAGATGAGAGAGACGAAGGGGGACACAGGTAACCTAGCAACTAAGTTACATCAGATCCCCGAACGCAGGAGCTTCGATGCAACTGCTGCACGTGTAACTGTGAGGTGAATTTCTCTGATCAAATATTAAATAAATCAACACTAGATTATCAGACAATATTAAGATAATGAAAAAGGCCTCAGGCTCTGTGGTCTTGTGTACTTTTTAACACTAAATTTTATCAAAACACACTTTGTGTGTCTGGTGCATGTTTAGTACAGAAATGTTGCTTGTATTACTTTAAAAAAGGCAACTTTCTTCTTGTAGATGAGACAAACTTGTTAGCATAATAATCAGCTGTCCATCTCTCTTAAAACTTTCTATCCTCCAGTTCAGTCTTTATTTTAGGTTCCAGTTCAGTCTTTATTTTAGGTTTGGGAAGAGAGACTTTGGTGTCATGTGCGCTGCTGTAAATCAGTTGGTCACAGCTTAGTGTCCATTTTTAAAAGTTGTTCAGTTTGGCAAAACATAAAAAGCCAGTTTTTATGCTTTAAAAGGTGCAGTGTGTCGGATCTGGCAGATTCTACCAACAGAAACTTCATCCGTGTTCAAAGCGTGTAGGAGAACTACGGTGGCCGACGCGAAAACGTGAATGTCCCTATCTAGAGCCAGTGTTTGATTTGTGCTTTCTGGGCTACTGTAGAAACATGGCGGACTCCGTAAAGAGGACCTGCTCCGTATGTAGATATAAACGGCTCATTTTAAAGCTAACAAAAACATAATTATTCATATTTTCAGGTGATTACACACTAATGAAAACATACTTATTCATTATTTTGTTCCATTTCTGCCAATAGACCCTCCTGAAATGTTACACACTGTTCCTTTAATTTTGCAGCCTTACCAGACATTTTAATTATTATTTTCAAATAGAAGACAATAAGTAATTCACTTAACTTGCAGGCTGGGCGTGACGCTAATTTCTAAACACCCGGGGGGGCTTATGACATTGTCTTGCGGGCCGGATCGGCAGTTTAAAACCCTGGTACAGGGTCAACCTATGAGAGACCTTGTACATGATGGTCTTATGCTTCATTTGTGTGTTCCCAGTTGAGTAAAACCCTTGACACTGAAAGGGAGATAACATTCGTGGTCACAAAGAGACCAGGGTTTACGGACTTCAGGAGCATCCCTACTAACCTACTTCCTTAAACTCTGTCTCCCGTTTCTGTTTCCAAAACACACCCACACAGATCATTATCATTTAAAACTCCCAAAACGTACGTCACTAACGGGTAAAGGGAGGTCACGTTTTCTTCTGTGTTATAACTTTTACTACTGCTTACAGTATTATGCCCTTAGGTTTGACCCCAATCCCAGTCTCTTGGCTCTAATCTCACATTAGCCTCAACTAGCGAGCGAGTACGGCCATCAGTCAACACTCATGAATGAGCCTTTTAAAACACGTCACTGTGTGCATGTGTGAATGAATGTTCAACACAAAACCGTTTGAAGGTTGAGAGAGCCTTGCGCAAGTCTTGATTTAAAAACCGAGATAGGAGAAGGAGACGAGAATCACAGTTAAAGTGCAACCAAGGGTGACAAGTCACTTTCACTATTGATTAATCTACTAAACTAATGAGACGTACGGGACATTTTATGGTTGTTAAATAAACTTATCAGTGCTCTCGGGTAGGCAAACCTCAAACATGCTGCATCTTTGGCATTCCTGTTCTGCAATTACTTATTAGCTGACATATAAATCAATATTATTATAACGGAATTGAGCAAATATTAGCCGATACAGTGATTTATTGGTTAAAAAGTTGCATTTATATCATATCATTTTGATTTATCAGGGATACAGCTAACAGTTTTTAAGTGATTAATATGATGCTGGTTTTTATCATCCCTCTCTGGACATTTTATTCTGCTTTCTAATTTGTATTTTACCCCCAGATGTTTCTTGTTTTTATGATCCCTCTGTTGATTGTATTTTATTCTTTGCGGATTTATTGTTTTTTTTGTTGTTTTTTCTGTATTGTTGATTTTCTTTCTATTTTTTTTTTTCTTCTGAAAAGCACTTTGAAACCTTGTTTAGAAAAGTGCTATATAAATAAAGTTTATTATTATTATATATTTTCATCTAAATTAATTTATGATTTTGTTTTAGTGTATACTGTCAGAAAATTGCGGAAAAATCCATCTCAAATTAGGATATTTTATTTACTTGTATTATCCAACCAACTGCCAAAATAACTAAAAATATCAATTTTTCTATTATTTAAAAAACAAAAAAGCAGCAAACCCTCACATTTAAGAAGATGGAACCAGAATATTTGGTATTTTTGGTGATTTGATTTTCTGTTCATCAACTATTTGTTTTAGCACCACTGCACACACCTGCCAGGTGCACCGAGCATGGACCTGATCTCAAAGCTGCAAATGATCACTGAAAGTTAATGTGTCACACAGAGGGTGTGTGTGAGTGAGCAGTTGTGACCTCTGACCTACATCACACCATATGATAATATATGATCAAGCTGAACCACTTAACTGCTCACAAGATCAGAGCAGATCACATGTGCAATTTGCAGATATATGGTGAGTGACCAGCAGACCTTCATCAGAGACATCAGGACCACAAACACGGTTTTATAAGAGCCATTTTAGGCACAAAAAAAATGTGTCTGGAGCCGCAAAACATTTGAGCATTGTGATGAAGGTAACACAGTTTATAGTCTAAGTATATAGTATAAGTCTATGCAGTGAGGGCCAAAGAGCAAATGTACTACGGAGTATTAGGGCCACATTGAGGGAAAAAACATCTGAGATCTCCAGAATAAAGTTGTAATATTACGAGAAAAAAGTCCTATTGTTACGAGAAAAAAGTTGTAATATTACGAGAAAAAAGTCGTAATATTACGAGAATAAAGTCATAACTTTACGAGAAAAAAGTCGTAATATTACGAGAATAAAATCATAACTTTACGAGAAAAAAAGTCGTAATATTACGAGAATAAAATCATAACTTTACGAGAAAAAAGTCGTAATATAACGAGAATAAAGTCATAACTTTACGAGAAAAAAGTCGTAATATTACGAGAATAAAGTCATAACTTTACGAGAAAAAAGTCGTAATATTACGAGAATAAAATCATAACTTTACGAGAAAAAAAGTCGTAATATAACGAGAATAAAGTCATAACTTTACGAG
>CAKALU010033068.1:0-34334 GCA_916700995.1 Hozukius guyotensis
CGGAGACAGACGCATAGAGGTACCCTTTAGCAACAGTATGTGACAAGCCGGGCTTTCATCTAACTCCAATGTAAACCCACCCGCAGCGTTAGTCAACGGTCGGAGCAAGCGACGTAGTATTAATAGCGTGAGAGTCCGCTCACGGCGGGAAGGATCGGTGGTGGATGGGTCAAACAAACAAGACTTTTAACCAGGAGACCGGTGTCGGTGTCCCGTGTGAAACTAAAAGTAACGTTGACTTATTTTGTCGTGTCAGTCGTTAGTCATGCAACTAGTCGGTATACCGTCAGTCCTGTGAGTCACGTGAGTCGCTAGTCAGGGAAGTTATTGTCAACCATGACCGTTTCCTAACCCCAACTAAGCGGTTATGTTGCCTAAACCTAACTTCCTGTGAAAACCAAAGTTTATTTTGAAAGGACACTATGCATGTAATGAGCGTATATTGACAAACCATCCCTGATCCGTCCAGAAGTAACCCAAGAGGGGTACCCCGTGTGTCGGTATCAGACAGCAAGGGGCACTGACCAAGCGGTGGTATTTGACGAGTTGGGAGTGAGAATGTGTTGTTATCAAAATGACCAAAATGTCAATGACCTGCCATTCCTCCCCCCTCTCCATCCTCTAGTAGCGGAGAGAGTGCAGAGGCCGAGGGGTTGTTTAGTTGAATATTTTAGTCTTCTCAGCCTGACTCATTGATCCTTTATCTGACTGAGGTTTGTGTAAGTTATGCCTAGTTCACACCTCACGACTTTTCGCTTGCTGACAGTTTTTGAAGCCCCCGGACAAAAGGCCCAGATCAGAGGCAAATTCTCGTTGCCTCGGCGCTTGCACATCGATGCCCGAACTCTATGTGTGAACTGTTCAAAGACGCTAGCCCAGAGGCTCATTGCAGACGCACTCCAGATATCTAGCATGCTAAATATCTGGACCTGTTGGGGAGTGCGTCAGGAAGCTACAGCCAATGACTGCGCAAGACACGGGTTGAGAACCATCCCTCCTATTAAAAATTAACAAATCGCCTACTGCACACAGCTGTTAAATAAATGATCATAATAGGAATTTTGAAGGGAGTCAGAGTAAAAAGACAAAAGTTCAAGTTATTGTAACCCCTACCCATATCTCTCTCCCCTCATTTCCTCTCCTTTCTACTGCCTAATGAAGGCAAAAGTACTTTAAACAAAGTATTTAAAAATAATAATACAAAAAAATAACAAATCTGGATGCCTTAATATGTTTTATTTTGCTTTACTTCTTAATTCATTGATATTTGCATCCTGAACTAAGTCACACGACTTTATGATGTGATTTCTTTTTTGGATGTCTTGGATTTTTTTTTATTTATTTTTTTTTTTTACCTTTTCTGCATTTAGATTGTTTATGATTCAGTTTTCTACTGTAGTTTTTATTTTCTAATATATCTTGATATCAGATGCTGACTGCCTGTCTCTGTCTTGATAAAGGTCAGTGGACTATGTAAACACCAGGGACAGCGATGGAAATAAGTCCAGAACTTAGTTGTTTTATTTCTGACAAAGTCTGATGTTGTATTTTATAGATATATTAGAATTTTGTAAAAAAAAAAAAAAAAAAAAAAAATGCTAATTAAAGAAATAATTGAAATAAATAAAAAAAATATGCATTTTAAATGATAATCAAGGATAAAATAAACACTAAATAATACTACAAATATCAATATAAATCACCACCACCCACTCTGCAGACCAAACCAGCATCGTGTGTGACTTTACTTCACTGTCACTGGTGTCGCGTCCCAGGAGAACAGATGAAAAGTCCTTCCATGAGTTCAAATCACAGCCCCACATCTGCGTCACAGTCACATATAGGATCTGGCAATACTCTGGGAATCTACAGTGTGTTTGTTTACCGTCAGCATCTAATGAATCCAGAGCTCTGTTTTCTCTTCCGTCTTTGATGCGTGAATGCTCCGCACCAAGAAAATTATGATGACGACGGCGATATTGTTGTGGTATGCTAATCGTTTCAAGACCCTGACTATTCTTTAGCATGGTTTATGGTATGAAATCCACTCTGTACTACGAGAGAGTGACTCACACAGACTGACTATCTGTAATTATTTAATTATCTCTATACTTTAAAGTTCTGGATATTTTAAAGGGTCACTTCACCCAAATCACGAAGTCTGGACTGTGTCTTTAAGACTTTTACTAAAGTATTATTCTAAAAGGTGACTTTAACTTCTACTAAAGTCATTTTCTGGTTAGATAAAAGATGTTTTTGAAGAAGATTACGAGCCACAGCTTTAACTCAACATACAGTATTTGTCTGATCAATGTAAACGTTGTTAAGTTAGTTGCTCCCAGCAACCGCTACTGCAGCTTCTGTGTCATGTGAAAATGACAAATTGGCTGCTACGAACACGGCGTCAAGCTTAAATTAATTATGTGAAACGAAAATGGCAATTCAGTCTCATTATCAGGCTGCAAGTAGTATCAAGCCATTAGGATGGTTTTGGTTTTACTGTATGTGCTGAGGGTTTGAGATATAAATCTTAATAATCAGAAAGCTCAGTGGCACATATCTATTCAATAAATTAATATAAAACCGTCTGCAAGGCTGAAAACCAATTTTGGTAAGTGATAAAATATGCAGCTTTGTGATTTGGGTGAACTGGCCTGTTATTGTATTTAGCCATTAAAGCTGCAGTGGGTTGAAATGGAGCAAATATGATTAAAAAAAGTTATTTTTTATAAAATGGTCACTATATCCTGACAGTATAGTGCATGACTCAGATAATCTGAAAAAATTCATGTCCCTCTGTGTCCTCCGATGTCCTCCGGTGCTCCTAATCTGCAAGATTTTACAGACAACCAATCAGAGCTGATCTGGAGTCTGCCGTCCAGCTGCCATCTATGAGCCGGCTGTCCATCACTCGTGAACTCCAATCAAACGGTCAAACTAGGCAGCGCTGATCAAATATGAATCAATATTCTGTTACTGTAATGCCTATTTCTCGCCTCAAATGCTTTCAGAAACATCTTGTAGTGTACTGTTTAGCTGTAAAATGAGAAAGTTTGTGGCCCGGCAGCCATGTTGGGAACAGTTGAGGAAATACCAAGCACCGCCCACCAGCCGGAGCACAGCCAATAGGAACGCTCTCACTCTGAAATGACCTGTGATTGGTCAAAGTCTTCCGTCACGGACTAGATTTTTTAAAGCCTGAAAACAGAGCCATGAGGAGATGCAGAAGTCTCTCTCAGAACATTTGAATTACAATATGCTGAAAGGTTGTTATGGAATTTTTGCTCAATGATGCCAAAAATATACGGCCTACCCCCACTTTAATAATGTCGTGTGACAGATTCAAAGTAACCCAGAAGCTCAACAAGCTTCAGATTGCAACAAGTAAACCAAAAATGAGTGCAACACAGTTCAGCAACATGAGAGTAACAGAAAAATGAAAGTCGTGCAGGTTACAGCTGCGGATGACTAATGGACTTCTAGGTGATGGATTTCTCCCCCGGTGCAGGCCCATCACATCAACATCTATGTAATGTCAAAATGGTGCCTGGGAGGACTCACTCTTCCCTTTCCAATTAAGAGTCGGGGCCATTATTTCGAGCAGGAGGCTAATTTAAGTTCCCTCTCGGTGTGTCAGCACATAAGGGGCCATCTTGTGTCAGGAAAAACTTCTCACCGGTTTCACTCCCACGCTACTCGCTGTATTTAAACATTCATCCCCCGCGGGGGCTCTGCCTCCCCCAAATACTAACTCTCAGACTTTCTCAAGATCAAGTACTGAGCAAGCACCGCCCCTAGGTACACACACACACACACTTCAGACTGAACCACATGTTCTTCATTATATCGAACTACTCGCTGGCGAGCCTGGGGCTGTTCACTTACCTCCCGCCCCCCCTCTCTTCTTTAAAGGGACTCTGTGTGTGAGAGAGTGGGGGTGAGGGTAGTTGGGGTTGAGATGGGGAGATTAACTGGCACTGGGGGGGCTTACTGAGGATGTGCTGAGAAGCAGCTTGTACCTACAAATTGAGGACGGTATTCAAAAAAGGGGCACCAAGAAAGGAGTCAAAAGTGTGTCTGTGTGTGTCTGTGTGTGTGTGTGTGTGTGTGTGTGTGTGTGCGTGCTCTTATACTTTTATCTTTGTAAGGACCAATTTGAGTTTCACACCTTGAACGTGATATTTTTGGAAAATGAGGACATCCTACTTTGTTTTAAAGGGCTGTTTGAGGGTCCAGACTTTGTTTTAGTTTAAAGGTCTTGTCGACGAACATTCTTAAAAAAATAATACATCCACGGAGCTTTTAGAAAGGTGCCGAATAAAAGTAAGGCTTTTCCTGAAAAACATTATTATGATTATGAATTAATCCTTTTTAAAAATGTTGGCGGGTGCAAAATTAATGTTGTGTTTATCTCTGTGGAAGATATCTGACGTTCGGTTCCCACTTCTAACAAGGCTTGTGAGACAATAGTAAAACAACGTTAGCACGGAAAAAAACGGATTAATGGCTGAGATTGACGGCAAGTGCCTGGCAACGACTTGTTGTAAAGTGAATGCAATGGAACGGAGGAGGAAGAATGCAACGTCTAGTGGCTGAATGTTATCAATGTTGTCAGCAGCAAATTATTGAGATAATTGAGATAAACTGTTCACAGTTGTCCATGAAAACCTTGACATTGTTTCTGAATTGTGTTATAACATCTACTGTTGTGACTGCAGCTTATATCGCCCTGGGCGCTTGGAAAAGGGGGGTTGTCACGGATTGGCTGCAGTCGGCGTGAAAGCTCCACAGTAGGTCGGGGCCAACTTTTTCCCCACTCCAGGGAGATGATCCATCAAGGGCGCGGCTTGGCACAACTCGGCACGCTGAAACTGGTAATAGAAATGCAAATCAGCGTGCCGTAGTTTGACTCGGTGCAGCCAATAGTGCCAATGAAAAAGCCCAACACGCCGCCTGCCCCACTAGAGGATATCAGACTTTGGACCATGTTTACACTAACATGACTGATGCATACAAAACAGATAGAAAATGATGTACAAAAACCTACAAAAATAACAACCAAGTTGTAATAAATCAGAATAACCCTTTACGGTTAGGGTCAGGGGCCATGGAACGCATCATGTCAATGAGGGTCCTCACTAGTGTAGTAAAGTAGAAGCACATGTGTGTTCTTTCCCTTTAAGAGTGTTCACACATGTGCCGGCATGTGAGACTATATAGACACACCTACAGTATGTAACGTGTGTGTTTTAATGTGAAAGTGTGTCAACTCTGCATGTCTGTCAGTGTGTACATGCATGCAGGCATGTGTGTGTGTGTGTGTGTGTGTGTGTGTGTGTGTATAAAAGGTATAGTGTTTTAGGGCTCTTACTGTCTATTTTGCAACTCGGCGGCAGGAGGTTCCTGTTAAACAGAGAGCTGCTGGCTTGTATTTATTTTCTTTAGTGATTCTACCTTTTTTTCAACCAGGAAGTCTCCGCTGGGACTCGGGGGTTGTTGCTTCCAGTCGGCTAGCGGGCGGGAGGTCAAACTAAAGTGTTTTTACTCTGTCAGCTTTTAGTTTAATTACCCCTCTGCTGTACCCAAAACCCCCAGAAGTTGTGAGCCTGAGCTCAGCCTCGTGATTAAAGACGTGTCATCTCCAACGTGCCGCCTCCCGTTGATAACGATCATCATCAGCATTAGAGCTGCAAGCTGAAGTGATGGGATTAGTATTAATTATGTCAGCCTACTTTGTTCTGATCATATGGTCGGATGCTGTGGGTGATCAAGATAAAGATAACATTTTACTGCACTAACATGGTCTACTTGAACCAGCCCTAACCTCCGCTAAATGACTCACTATTACAGAGAAATGGGATCCACAGAAGGGCCAAGAATATGCAATGGAATATTTCATTTCAAAATAGAAATGTAGAGGGGAATGAAAGGTTCACAGACAATTATTAATCAGTATGACAGTGCACAACAGCTGGGTCCTAGTCTGGCTGAACCTTATTCTATCCTTCGCATGTCTCAAACCGCTCAACCGATAAACAAGCCCACGGCGCTCTGTTATCCACTGCTGCTGTTATAGATTATGATTCTTACAGCCTTAAATGCACATTTTTTGACTTTTTAAGATTGTAATTTACTTATCTAAATCTTGAATGCACATATGTTTTGTATTATGTAAATATCATCTGTCACTTTATGTACAGATTGTAATACATACATACTGTAGCTCTCACTGTAAATATAAATACTACTCACTGTACATACAGTATATAGACATGTGCATACTGTAATAATCATCCAGTCCAATTCTTTTAACTGCTTCAGTCACTTCACACTGGTGCCTGGTCTGGGTGTCGGACTAAAAAGTGTTCTGTAACTACTCAGTAGTAATATAGGCCTACAGTATGTCTGTTTAAATGTATATGCCCCCCCATCCCCTCCGAGTACCTTGAAATTATGGCCCCCCCTTTGTTCAGAGGTTTTCTGTGGTCCATATCAATATCAACCCTGCCAATACATTGATCAATAATATATTTGGTAGTATTGGTTGGTGATTCACAGTATGTTTCCTTCACATTATTTTGCCAAATTGAAAATACTTCCAACACCCAACACTGGCTGAGAACAGTTACAGTGGATACCGCTTACAGTGATTATGGTTACAATGATCAAGCATTTATATGGAAATGTTCCAAAAAGCTTGGGACAGAATCATTCCTATACAAACGCTGTTTAAATAATTTGCTTACAGTAATCAAGTAGTCCGCTTACAGTGTTCATTTTGGGTCTTTTCATACATGACAACATATGTAAACATATTGTAAGACTATGTTAACGTTTATTGATTTTTTGATTGTTTTTTTATTTTATTTTTTGTTTTTTTGTTATCATAACGGGAAAAAAAAAGTAATTTTCTCTGAAAAAATAAATATGCACAGGGAAAACACCTGTGGTTAAAGTCTCCCTCGTCAAGGGGATTGATAATGCCTGGTCACGTAATGCCCCCAAAGTGAAACTTTGCCGATCCTCAACCGGCTCTGCAGCACACGTACAGGCACACATACAGGCCATGCATGCACGCTCGCGCTGCAGAGCCGGCCAAAAACGGCAACGCCTCACCCTCGGTGAGGGAAAAGGCAGAAGAATTGGCAGCGAGCCAGCAAATAGTGAAGCGGCCCGTTTCAATACTTTGTATTCATGTAATGAATATACAAATGTCAATTAGATGGAAATCTGCATGAGAAATGATGCACAACAACAAAGATTCGGTTATAATAATCATCCTCTTACAGTGATCAATTTGACCCGGACAGACGTGTTCAGCAGTTTCCACTGTACTTTAACTGAATTCTTCTCAACATGCTTTATTATTTATTATTGCTAAACAAATAAAGTTCAATGATAAATCCCTGTAGATAAACTTGTTTTTATCTTTGTCATCTCCACGCACTGCGATGACCCAATTTTTGCTACTGTAGCCTTTAAAGTTTCATCTAATCTGACAGTGTTTTCTAGCTACTATTGCAGATTCATGAATTCACGCCAACAGTCCCACCACCATCTCCCCCCGGCTCTCAGTCAGACTGGGTGGTTCAGTCATGTCGTGTAATACGGCACTTTGAGGAATCTTAATTCACGCCACATTCCCTCTCAGTGACATAGGACGGCACCGGCGTTGACAGAAGGAGGCCCGAAGCAGGGATGTGAGGCTTAAAGTAGCTGTCACGCTGATTTGCCGGTCAGGAATCAAGCCTGTGTGCTGCGTCACCGCTGCTGTTATTAGAGAGCAGATTCTGTGGCTGCCTCCCAGCGGGGAATAAGCTCCTTGAGTGCAATGAGGCACAGAAAGTTTTAGCCGAACTGATCAGTCTGACTGTACTGACTGCCACGGAGAGCCGAAGGGCAGCGAATGTGTCAAAGTGGTGAAAAGGAGAAAAATGACTTAAAAGTCTGTCTGCTGTCCTCACAGAAAGACCGTTGACTTAGAGATGGACTGTGGAGACTTTAATGCTATTTATTGGATCGTTTTTTTGCTGTGTTTGAAGGATAATACTGGGATTATGATAGATTTTTGGAATCGTCAACAAATTCAGCTAAAAGATCAGAACCAACAATGTGTCTCTCAATACTTTCTGACTTCCATTTGCCACAGTTTGCAACAAATTTGGGTCTAAAAAAAGATTGTAGCCCGCAGTGTAACACCGTGTCCTAGCTGGATGTGAGCGTCTGCATCGCGTGACATCAGCAGGATGCTTTTCATACTCTCTTGGTCCTTGTGTTTTAATACACCAGATTTTTAGGCCTAATTTCTCTCAATTTGTTTCTATTGAGCTAGATACAAAAAAAAAAAACACAAACGGCAAAGGGGAGCAGATCAAAACGAGGCTTCGTACTAAAATATTGTAGTGACAGCCCACATTTCCCATCATGCCTAGTTTGCTGTTTTATGTTCTATAATTCAAATGTTACTTTTTACGTTTATAATGTGTCTGTTCAGAACCTGTGTAACAATTTAGCCACAAATTCACAGACTGACCGTACACGGTCCAGCCATATACTCGGTTTTGACCGAGTCTTGTTTTCTGAGCACCAGCATCTTTTTTCAATTGTTCCCAATAAGAGATGCGTCCGCCTCGAGGTAAAGCGTGGCACCCAGCATCTTTTTTCAGAGCACTCAACTGTGTGTAGCCGCTCTGAGCGCATCTTGTTGAAAATGAACTTTTCAGAAAGTTGCTGGTGTCGTCACTGTGTACGAAGCGCTCCCAAGCACCCTGCCAGCGCTTTTCTGACAGAAAACTTATGTTGATAGTAGCACTGAATACCAACTGTTACTCATGTTAACGTTTACATTAGCTATACTGCAAAACTCAGCTCAGTGACGCTGTTCTAGCTATTACAGAATAATTACAGCCGAGGCCCTCCAGTATGGCAACCACAGGAAGTTGTTAAGTCACCTGAAAGCTCTCTAAAGTGACTCACAGCCTCATGGTGGTCACAGCAGGAATCACTTAAGACCCTCACCCTGACATTTTAATGTCATTCTCGAACTAGCTCGAGCTTTATAGGTTCTAATTAGGAAGCAGTGGCTGCTCGGTCATTATCAGCCAACTTGAGCGTGGCGAGCGAGTTGAGGCCGGCTACTGATCGAGATGCAGAGTTTGATGAGACAGCGAAAAGCATCTGAACCTCATTAACTCTTCCATATAGTCACCGGTCTCCTTCAGTGGGTAGATGAGCACTGGGAAGAGAGACTCGAAGCTGCATCAGCAAGTCTTTTCAATTGTAATTTAGGGCGAGTTCACACCAAGCATGTTTGGAGTTTACTCCTTTGGTTTGTTCAAGTGAGTGTGAATAATAACTTTAGAAGTTATGTGACACTGAAAATGTAAGAAGTGGTCTTCCAAGCAAGCTGTGGTACTTTTCATGAGAATGTGATTCAAATAGACTGCAGGAGGTGATGCATAAACCTGTGACACATAAGAGGATGCAGATGCTGATAACTCATAGTCGACAGTTCCTTGTGTTAGAAAAATCTAGAGGCACAGAACTGTTTCTCATCTCATAATCATGTTGCTCTTGTCGTGGACATTTTTTGCATTCGGTCAAAGCAGGTGACGTAGTATACCGAGCAACCGTTATTGAAAGTAACGTGGTATAATGACAAGGGCTGTCAAAGTTAACGTGATAATAACGTATGAACACAAATTTGTTTTCCATCCATCCATCTTCAACCGCTTATCCGGGGTCGGGTCGCGTGGGCAACAGCTCCAAATTTGTTTTAACACCTCTATTTTTTAGGTAAGATACTGGCATCTTATGAAACTACACAACTTAAGGAATCCATTGGTACCAACCATGTCATACTGGCTTGTCGCAAAGGAGGCTAAATAACTCTCCAAAATTACGCTAAATTTTGGCGAGGAAAAACTGTCATGGCCATTTTCAAAGGGGTCCCTTGACCTCTGACCTCAAGATATGTGAATGAAAATGGGTTCTATGTGTACCCACAAGTCATATTTCAGTACACTCTTCCATAATGGTTGACACTAAAGAAAAGACTAAATTGAAGCCTAATGTTCATCCACTCCTGTGTTTTAGACTAGTACTGTGCAGCACACCTAAAACCTGTAACAGCTGCGCTCACGTTTCATCTTCAAATATCACGTCCCACTGTGCCACATCACAGACAGATATAATAATGGGCCGGCAATGAGAGATGACTAGAGGCAAGTGTGATGCCCGTGGTTTTGTCTGCTCGCGTCAGAGAACAAACTTTCACAATGGCATCACTCCTGTCCACCTGTTGCCACCCATCAACTCCGCTGATGTTAATATGCAGAATCAAGGGCTACACAAGGCTGGCAGAGCAGAGAGGCAGAATAAACCACACAGGGAGAGGTCTTCATTTAATCTTTTCACCTAATAAATCATATTTCCTGTAAATATTAAGAAGGGCCGAGGAATTGTATTTTGAGGATTTATGAGTGATACTGTTTTTATGCAACAAAGTGTTCAAGTATCAGTGAGAGACTAGTGGGAGAGGTGAGAGGAGAAAAGAGTTCCTCGTAAATGCCTAACAATCCTGTAAATACAATGATTTTTAGGAAGGCGCTCAGAGGGAATCCACTATTAAACAATCAGATGTTTCTCTGGAATGTAGTCTTAAAGTATTTTGCTCCAAAGCTGAAAAGTTAGAGGAGTTTAAGGGACATTTTAAAGAATTTTTTCTGTGCCCTCAGCAAGTATTTGCTGCAGTCAGCTTCTCAGTCATCACAAACCTTAAATATGATAAGAATTGAGTCGGATAGAAGCTCCAGCGAACTTTGGATATTGAACCAACAATAGCATATTTTTATTTTTTTCGTGTGGCATCGACTGTTGTTGACTGCCAGGATGAATCAACAGCAACAAACTGGACAAATAGGTTTTAAATCTGTTCGTGTCTGTGGCTCATTTTTCATTTTTATTCAGTTTTTATTTGTAAGAAAAAAAGAGAAAAAAGCTCCAAGAATATACATGTTTTTATATTGAAATTGATTGTAGCTGGATTTAAAAAGAGATAAAATGCACAGCTTGAGGAATAATCAACGGCTCCATTGTATTTTCTCCTCATTTGTTTTATTACTATTTCTTGCCAAAAGCAGGAGCTAAAAACACAACTTTTGGATGCGTGGGGATATTGAATTTGGGCGTCTTGAAAACCATCTAATGGACGACCTTATACTGTACATATCCAACACAGCCCTGCAATATGATGGTCTATTTAAGCTGTCATGCAAGCATCACTGTTGCTGCCCGTACTCCACCCATCACCCACCTGCAGGCTCTAAATCTAGTAGAGGCGGATTTGTTATCGTCACTCCTCAATCTTTGTTAATTTATCTGGAAAATAAAACCTTGAAGTACGACTATGTCTGTGATGATAAAAAACTGCTTCAATCAAGAAGAACCTGTTTAAAATTCCTGCCTGTGGTGCACACTGTACCAGTCGTTGCTTTAGTGCAGTGACGGGTGAGACTTTTAACTAGATACTATGGGAACGTCTAAGCAGCACTTCCCCACCCCGCAGCGTCTCACATACATAAAGATGTGTTCATAATGACTGACTGCGTATTTTTAGACTTTCCTAGAAGAATAGCATGCTGTGTGCAGCCATACACAGTCAGGCAAAATCTCTCATAGAATGATGTTCTACTGTCGGCCGCATTTTGCAGGTTGAAAACGCGAGGTGCACTGCACTTCCTTTTTTTTTTGTTGAAGACGCCCGATCAGACAGAAACTTTTTTGCAGTTTGCTGTGACTTTTTTAAAATTGATGCTAGGCAACCACTGAATGAGTGCTAACGTTAGCTTAACACAAACCATGAACTGTATGCCTAATAGTTAATAGTACAGTTTAAATTATGAAATTACCCAAAATCTCAAGTACCACACTAATGTGCCTCCTGCTACTTCTGTTCAGATGGTAACTGAAGTTGGTGAAGTCATAAAGCTCCGGGTATCCAGCAACAACCTGTTCTCACTCCCAACTCGTCAAACACTGCCGATTGGGCAGCGCCCCTCGGCATCTGAAACCAACGCACGGAGGTACTCTTTAGCGTCAGTTTGTGACGAACTGGGCTTTCAACTAACTCCAATGTAAACCCACCCGTGGCATTATTCGACGGTCGGAGCAAGCGACTTAGTATTAATGGCGTGAAAGTCCGGTATGGGCGGGAGTGGTGGTGGATGGGTCAAACAAACACAAAACTTGCGTTGCTTTTCATTACGTTGCCTTATTTTGAAACGTATGTCGCTAGTCACGTGACTCGTCGGTATCGTCAGCCCTGTGAGTCACGTGAGTTGCTAGTCAGTGAAGTTAACGTTAACCACGACCATTTCCTAACCCTAACTAAGTGGTTGTGTTGCCTAAACCTAACTACCCAGATATGGATATATACTGCAGCAACACACTGATTGTGTTGTTCAGTGAGTTTTAAAATGTTATATAAATTATTTACCTGACCTATAGTCACAATGGTTCCCAACTTTTTTCCTTAAAGTACTGATATACTTTTATTTAAACGAAACATCCACATGGGTGTGATGGCTATCCTTTGCAGTGCTGGTTGTGAGCATGTTATTAAGTGAGATGCAAATAAGCACAAGAACAGTGTGGGCAGTCGGCAGTACATCGGAAAGTGAAGGTCAGCAGCACACAATGGTTGTGTTTATGTTGTGCAATTAGAAAGGAATTTCTGATGATTTTGGCCCTGATCTTCCACCTAGTGGATACAGCTTTTAATTAAAGTACGTGAAAAATTCAGCTTGCATCGTCAACATGAACACATTGCATATTTTTACTATATAGCAATTTTCACTTCTAAACTTCTCAGATTCTTGCCTTTGAGTAATTGTTAGAGGCCTTAAGAGGCCAAACTATCAAGTCGTTTACAAGAAAAAGGCAAAGAATGAAGAAAAGTCAGGAAGAATGAAGATAAATTTGTGTAGCAGCTCAATGTTTTTCCTTCTTTCCTATCCCATTAATCATTGTGCTCCCCTCTGAAGGGGTCCCGACCCCCAGGTTGGGAAACACTGGCTTAAAATACAAAGCTGGAGTCGATACACGTAGGGGGACTTGTTGATGGCCATATTCAACAAGGTAGACTCCCGTTTTTGTTGACGTTGGATATTTAATGTACCCCAACATACAGGTGTTTTGTGCATGCAAGGAACAGCTGTAGGTCCATTTGCATCCCCTTGTATTTTTTATTTTCAGGTTTAAGCTGTTGCTCAATTACTGTGCTCCTCTCATGTGTGCAAACTGCAAACCACTAATAAGACCATCTTAAGTGTTGTTTAATGAACTATATATAGAGTAAAGGCCATCTTTTTCTGTCTGTGCTGCTGCTGTGTGTTAATTGTCCTCATGTCTCTGACACCGGATCAGACTGGCTTAGTTCAGCGTCGTGGTTTGCAGAATTACACTGCTACTAGAGTAATCTCTAGCTTTAAGCCCACAAGATATATTTAAATATTCCAGTGAATATAACCACTTTGCATTCAAGCTGGCCGATATGTGTGGAAATGTCAAAATATTCTATTTTGGCCTTTGGCTTTGTTCTTTTCCCTCAGAGTCTCTGAGTTCGTTTAAACCATTACAAAAACCTAAGGCTTCTGCACACCGGCCTTGGACCCACATGTTGCTTTGCATTTTCCCTCCTACATAAGTGGCATTTACTTCTGTACTGTTATGGCAGTACTGGTTGTTTCAAATGTTTGTTGTCTCTTTTGTCTTTCTTATTTAAATGAACAGTTAGCATGATTTTTTCTGACCTCATAACACAGAAAGATCATGTCATATCTGGTCAGGCTTTTTGGGTTTTTCATTAACTCCAGTGACTCGACGATTACTGGGCCAAGCTGCTGAGATTTCTGGCCTTAACTTTCTCTGTTGAAAGAAAAAACTCCCATCAATTACCAGTGGCAGCAGATGAAAGATTTTATATGTGGGTCTATGTGTTTTCCAACTAGGACATCGCATGAAAAGGGTAAGCAGCAATATCACAGGAAGGAATGGTGCAGTGAAGGTGCTGATGCCAGTCTTGTTCATTTCCTTCTTGCAGCAGCTTGAGCTGCTGCTCCATGTTGTCTGTTATTACTGACACAGCAGAGGACAAACATGTTCTGTTCACTGCTCACATTTGTGTTGAACTGATCAAATACTTTGTCAGACTGACTAGTGCAGTGAGAGGTCTGATCTGTGTCCCAAATCCACACAGATTCTCAGCTGGGTGTTTTATATATATTTTTTTCACACTATAAAAGAGATTCGGACACACCAAGCCGACATCAAAGAACTGGCGTCGATGAAGGCCGGCTGATGCGCCGCTTCACGTCGCCTTTGTCTTGGCCAACAAGTTGCATTTGAACACACCGCAAAAACTGCAGGTCGCAGTAGTCTGTTTTTGTCATTCAAAAAGGGAAACCGGAAGACCGAGGACTGCGGATATACAAGCCGTTGTTATTATACGTACATGAAACAAAGCAGCGTTTGCCAACCATTTTCACACCACTCTCTCTCACCACTTAGCTTCATTCTAGAATGAAGTGAATAATATCTAGAATATCTAGGATATTCGCAACCAAAGCGTCTCAGCTGAAAAAACGCCACGACTCCGAAGCACTCTCACTGGGCTTTTTCAGCTGGGGGAAAAAAAACAAATGCTTTGGTGGAAACGGGCCCTTGTACAAAATGTAACAAATGTGATATTGTACTTTCAATTGTTGAAACAGATTAATTGTTGAGATTAACAGAGAAATCATTAAACTTGCATGTTTATATAGGCCTGTCTGTGTTTTCCTATGATCACTCGGTAAAACATTATTAATGATTGATTGTGATGAATCATTCATCAGACAGTCTCCTAAATGTAGACTATTAAATGCATAATATTTATTATTTAAAAGTAAACCGAGCAAATTTATATCATTGGGGAAGATTATATCAAACAAGTAGCCCCCCATATTACTTTCAAAAATGCTTGTGACCTCTGATCTGAACATATAACCCCAATTTCTTTCTGAATCTTCCAGTTGACCAAAGATATTTACTTCTCGACATTTAGATATATCTACAATCATTTCAAAAAATAATGCTGCCATGTTGTTTGAATTGTATTAACAAGGATGCATCCTTGGGCTGTTACAAAGTATTGATCGAAATGGCTAAATGGCCAGGAAAAGTAAAAACCTTGTCTAGAGAAATTAAAATTATGAAATTGAGCCCAGAAGCTTTTATCTTAAAAACACAGAGAGTGAGGGAGAGTCCTCCGAGGACAGTTCATATCCTTTTCATTTTGGAGACATATCATCGATTACCAAATAGTCTGAGCTACCACAGTCATTTGAGACACTAAAGTAAATACTTTTAATGCAGTCTTGTTTTCATTTTGCAAAGTAATATCAACTGCTCTCAAAATAACTCCTGACCACAAAAATAAATAAGACATGGTCCCAAAACAGGAAACATAGCAGTCCGTTTGTAATAAGAAAACTAGATTTTTTTGCACACAGACTTTCAGCTCAGGGAAAGACTCCTGAAAGAAAAGTTATTGGTGTCTCCTCTGCTGTGATTCTTCTCTTTAGTTCTCTTGGACCTCTGACATCGTCTCAGTGCATCTCTTCCCCGCTTTCCCGCTCATGAAATTCAATTTACGCCCCCCAACACACTCACCTCCCTGTGTTTGTCTCTTATTCTTTCCCTCTTTCGTGAGTTTCTGCAGCCCCATGCGCTCATCATGCCAACTGTATCATCACATCCACTGTCATATAAACATAAAAGGATTGATGCTTTTTAAAAAGCGCAGGCCCGCACTTTGTTTTCCTCCCATAAACAGAGGCCCTTCAGTCTGGCAGGAGCTGCAGGTTAGCAGCATTCGCAGCGTTGCCGAGTGAGGACATTATTTGTGTGATTGCAGCCTGTGTGTGGGTGGGAAAGGTCACCATATCCATATAGCATAAACACACAAGACCTTTAATGTATTTCAGTGTTTCAGTGCTCCAGTAAATCAGTGACAATTGTTGCCAAAGGGATGTTTTTCTATCATAGAGACAGTGAAATTTATATAATAATGTCAAAGCAACAAAGTATTCATCACGCAAATGGTCTAAATATGACCTTGAGTTGTAGCAGTTAATGCGTTTTGTTACCAAAGGCAACCACTTATTCCAGAGTAAAAACATCATTATTCAATACTATGACAGATGCAGCTTTTTTCAGGTCTCTGTTTACAAATGGGAGTAACAGAGATTCTGTGGTTTTTACTGGCAGCTCCATCATACAGATGTATCAGAATATTAAACTTTGTAGTTGTACCGTCACTACGTATTAGACTCCTGCAGCAGATGATCACATCCCGCACATGTGACTAACCAAAGTATCAACCATGTTGGCAAAACAATCTTGACTCAGGCCCATTACTTACTTGTTCCAGAGATCTTGACCAGTGGCCAACTCCAGGGTCTGAAAAGTGAAGCCAATGCTGAAGTGCCCTAAACTTGCATTCTATCTAATAGCCAGCAGGGGGCGACTCCTCTGGTTGCAAAGTCTATTAGAAAATGAGCCTAGATCTCAATGATTTATTACTTCAGTAAACATAGTAGACATGAGTTTATGGTCTCAATCGCTAGTTTCAAATCTTCTTCAATACCGAATGATGTTCTGATGATGTGCATTTAGAGTCAAATAGACCATAAAGCAGGGTATGCTTTAGGACGTGGCTACCTTGTGACTGACAGGTCGCTACCACTGCGATGCCAAGTCCAACACGTTCTCATCCAAACTCGTCACATACCCCTTGGCATCACTTTATTTTCGCCATCAAAACTTGACAGTTAATTCTTAATCTTGGAAACGACCATTAACAAAACAGTCAAAACTCCACGTCCACTTGCTCGCTTATCATACAGTCTTCATCACTAGATGGGGTTTGGTCAGTTGTGTCTGAAATCTAGATATTATAACGTAACATTTTCTGAATATTTAAACATCTACAGTAACTTGACAACTGTATAAACTTCAGCGCTAATGAAGACCGTGTGATACATTTGAAAGCAAGAGGACCTTGATCGGAGATTGTTATGTCAACTGCTTTTCCCGAGGTCTAGAATGAACAGCCGAACTCAATCGACTATGTCATTCTCCACCTGATCTGATCAGCACATGTATTCATACATGGTCCATATGCATTCATAAATGTTCCATATCGCTGCCTCATACAGTATGTGGGTATTTATGCGGCTCATTGAATGAGTAGCACCATTGTAGGTGGCTTAATTGTCTCTATACTGGTCTTTACAGTTGTCTAAGCAGACATTACAGTACATTGTACTCTCAATGCAAGGCACACACTCAACATATAACGAACACAGAGGCCCATTTATTGCCAGCAATCAGCACTATAACATCTTCATTTTGCATTCACAGTACACCTTTTCATAGATAGTGCTTTAAATAAGCATCAGTTCCACCTACTGCAGGTATAAAATGGTTGAGAAGTTGATTACAGCTATGCAGGGCGTCCCACTTCTCTTTAACGTTACAGGACACAAGAATATATGTTTCAAATTGCCTGATAATAAAGCTAGAGTTGATTAAAATTACAGGTGTTTATTCTCAGTTAATAAAACCCAATCAATGTAGCTATTCATCAACTTGATTCAAGTAAATTTTTTTGTACTGTAGCCTCTTATCACATTTATATCACAAAGGCCTTAATACTTCATTATATTACTGTGTAATACATATACGTGTCATATACTGTGCTACATCTTGTACCATAGCCATGGGGAATACTTGAACCTAAGTTAACGTTTGTCATAGTTTGTTTGCATTAACCATGATCTTTATCTCACCTTAACCATACCGTAGTTCTCATGTAAAGATATTATAGAAAGCGAGAATCTGGAATTTTGTAGAATCGTCCAATATTGACATTCTTACATTATCACACACCTTTCTGTGGATAGTTTTCTGTCTGCTGGAAAGCAGGGTTTTAAACATTTCTAAACCTTATTTTTTTCTGTGGGGAAACAGCGCTTCACACTGAGTCACTGTGCCACCGAGGCGTTTAATATGTTAGCCAATAGCAAATGATTCATCTGTTTTAGTCAAAACTGCACATGATCACTACAATCTGATTCTCTCACACTCTTAACACGTTGATCACAATAGAAATAGTTGCTCATGGTGTAAATATAGGAATAATGTGTTGAATCAGATTGTCCTCCAAAAAAAAAGATGACAAAGAAAGTATCCAAAAACTCAAACTTGTTTTGGGTTCCAGCATCATCGGCTATACAATGTTTTCTCCTTGGCTTTTTGATCCTTTTTCAAAAGAGAATGTGATATATAAAGTAAAAAAAAACTACAGACCCACCTTTGCAAACAACACTTTCAGAATTTGGCAGTTTTTCCTCCCGTTTGAAAATTTACATGGCGTACCCTTTCAAAAGTAGGTTATGCGATAATATGTTATATTCAGTGGTCTCTCTCTGTACTGCCGAGTTAGTTCGAGATGATATGGATCCATGAAATCCTCTTGTTTAACACAAAAACAAAGATGAAACTCTTGTTAAGCATGCACCCGTGGGTGAGTTTCTGCACTGCTGAATTAAATATGAGTCCCTTTTCTCTGCTGGAGGAGCCCTGGTCTCTTCTCTTCCGCTCACATCCTCTTTGAAGCCGGTAATATTTGAGGAGGGCTAGTTGGGGTACAAGGGTTTGTGTGAAAGTTTCTCTGATCACTTCCACATCTGGGAGCTGAAAGTTGTCACTTTCTGACAAGGAGGTTAAACTCACTCCTTGGTGAGATTTCGCTGAAGGCCGTGAACAATTTAATTTGCAGGCGGAAGTCGAGGCTGATCAGCCGTTATGTAACTTCTCACAGCGACTGTTCAGCAAAAGTGATTTACAGTTTTCAGCAGTTAATGTCGGAAATTAATCAAATTAGCTGAGTCGTAAGGAAGACTTTGTTGCTCCGAGGGTTGTTTTTCCCTCTAGTGGTTATTTTCACTTTTTTCTCTCTCAGCAGTTTCCTCATTTATTGTGATTGCTCATTAGAGTCTTATCACAGAGGAGTTTCACTTGTTCCAAGTTGTTGGGGTTATTAGGTTTAGTTCAGTTAAAAAGGACCTGATATGTTAAGACGGTGTCTTTCACAAATTATGTTTGTCAGCTGCACCTCTTTCTGTCTGAAAGGATGAGGCTGGATGTTGGTATTTAGGCAGTCTAGATCTTAGATGACAAGATGTCTGAAGCCAATAATCTACATTTTTGCACCTGAGCCATTGCAGGCAACAATAAATCCACATTCAGAGCATGATACATTAACAAGACTAATTAGTTAAGATATTAAAAAGATGAAAAATGTTATAGAAGCATGTGACAGAAGCTCTTATTAGCAGAGACGTGGTGGGGAAAAATCAATCTCCTTTTTTATTGCAATTATTGGTCTGTTTCATGTTCACACCGGCTTTATAACAAACAATCTGACAGGTTATTCATTCCACTATATTTAATGAGGAACTGCTTAAGTACAATTGTTAACATTTACAATTGCCTAATTATATTGACTAAGTACAATTGGAATCGTATCAAGATGGCTATTGTTAGGCCTGCACCAGAGTTTGATTGACGGCCTTCATGCCAACCATAACAAACCAAACAAAGCAGGCAAATGCACCAAACCAACTAGGTTAGGTTGAAAACACCCTCAAAATGTTATTGATGCAAATGGAAATCATTTTAAAAAGCTTGTCAAGGTTAAGCAGTGCATGTACTCTATGTTTACTTCTGAATTAAATGTTTATGTTCTTGGAAATTAGCAGTAGTAGAAGAACATTTACTCAAGTGACGTAAATTGACTTACTGGTGTTTGTATCTTACTCGAGTATGTTGATTTTAATCTTAAATAGTTTGTAATTAACTTCCTCAATGTAGTTTTTATCAAATGCTACTCAAACGATAGGAAATAGTGTATTTATTTGGGACTATTTTCAGCGGTGGATTAATACACATTTGGTGCTCTATTGAGTATTTGTGGCAGCAGGACGGTGTATGTGGGATTTTGTTCAAGGTAATGAAGTAATATGTCACTCAGTGCAACAGCGTGGCTCACTGATGTGTTTTTAATAGTTTTTGGACAACAATAGACTGTAAGTGAGGAATGTTGTTTCATGTGATCAGAATCAGCAAGCAGACAAAAAAAGGTGTGCAAAATACAATATCAATATCTAGATAATTAAAATGATAATACATCACAAAGAGCATGCTCTATAAAAAAGGGCAACATAAAAGTAAACAAAAGTTTCACAATACCACATTTCCCATGAGCACTTGCTTGTCGTCCCTTCATGCCCTGGTGATTTTCTTTCAGCCACCTGCAGTCTTCTTGGAAGGCGTCACATTTGTTTATTGTAGTAATAATAATGTCCTAAAATGACTGTAGGTATGATGTTATCAACGTGTTAGCTTGACCTCACAACTTTAATGCAACAACTCTTCAGACAGATCCCAGTGAACAGCAGTAATTGGGTTTTTGCTTCCAATTTTCACACTGGAAGAACACAGGGGCTGTTCTGGAAAGATTTCTGTCAGGTTTCTCCTAAATTATTCACCAAAATTGGTTCCTGAATATATTTAAAGCAGCAAATAGGCCATCCACTTTCAGAATCATCCTTCATTTTATATTTAAAAAGCCTGGTTTTAATACTTGTTCATAAGTTTTTGGGAGTTTCAAGACTCAGAGAGTCACATCATCATCTGAACCTTTTTGCTTACTGGTCCAGCTTTCAGCTGCAAAACTGGTTCTTACTGGTTTTCTATGCAAGTTTATTCAGATCATGAGTGCATCCTGCGTTTTCTGCGCGCTCAAATCCATTGTTGTCAATATAGATGCGCGGAAGGCGTGCTCAAAAGTGAGAGCGACGCCATCGCGGCGTGCAAGCATTCCCAAGTGCCTATTTTTCAGGGCACGACGGCTGCGGCCTGAGATAAAAAATAGTTCAACTTTTGGAATGCAGCAGCACGCACCGCATGTCATGTGACCAGGAACAACCAATCACAGCCGTCAGATATCTTTTCTTTCTTCCGTAAATATCAGTTTACGGTAAATATATGGAGGAGAAGTGAATCATTTTAGTTCAGGACTACCCAGTGCTTTACGATCTGTCACACAGACTATTTTACTTGCGTCAGCCTTCCTGTCCGAGGACGGCGCAACATCCGGTTGAAAGGTCAGCCAAACTGACACAGAGAAATTGAAAAGTAAAGCTACTGTAAGGGATTTACGGTGCTGTAAATGCATTTATCTTTGTTTGACTTTTACTTTAGTAAGTGAGGCTTTTACTGCTAAATTACCACGACTTCATCATCGTCATCGCAGCACGCAAGTTTTGGCTGCTTAGTAACAGCATGTGCAACAGGAGCGGCGCAAGCACCTTGGATAAAAGGATGAAAGTGACATGGCTGGCATTTTCCACGCGTTTTTAGACGCAACATGTGAATGGCCCATGACGGTGCTACACAGCAGAACAAGTAAACCATGATGGCGATACTTGATACTCTCTAAAATGGAGGCAATGTTATTCTATCAGTGTTGCATCACTCCATTTTGTACAATATCAGCCTACACTACTAAATGCATCATCACTCTCATAGACTGTCAATCATGATTAATCTATGATCACTCTGCTTGATATTTCTTTATTGGCAATATGTTGGGCCCATAATGTCACATTGTTTTTTGGCGCTAAATGCCTAAAATGTCTAACAATATGATGCACTGCCACTGAAAGCTGATTCAATATGATTCAATTCAGCCGTGATTAGGATTTGTTAGTAACTTTTTTAATCATAAAAGTATGAATAAAATAAATCAATTATTTTCTTTATTATAAATAAATGTATTGCATCAGAAATGCCCCATAAAATGATGTCTTCTGCCACACAAACAAGACTAACTGGGTAGTTTTATGGCAAGTCTGCTGTTGTTCAGTTCCTGGTTCTGTGTTGTCCCACTGAATTCAGTATTTTCAATGACGCTAAATGGGCGAATGTCCTCGTAAATAAAACTGCTCATGGCTTTAGTAACCAGGAGACGTTAGGTTCCAATTGGAAGTAGCATTAGCTGCTAACGCATGTGTTGATCGTCTTGTGCTCTCAGTAGCTTTACTGTCAGGGCACACATTGCCTTTTTCAATGAGTAGTGAGGTGTGAGGCATATTGTGTTTGATGTGTTTCGAAGACCGCAACTGCAATGTGAAGATTTCAGGCAGTATAATATTAAGCAGTGGGACAGTTATTGTGGATGGTTTGAAGCAGGTCTGTGATTGGGCGAGCCAGCAGGAGAGAGGCGGGTCTCATCACTGACACACAGAGGAGGTTGCTACCAAAATATAAAAAAGAGTAATTATTTGAAATAAACCATTACTAAATCCCTTTATCATTTACACAAATATATTATAATATTCTCTTCATTGGAAAAAAATCTTAAAAGATTAAAATGCTTCTACAGCGACACCTGCAGAGCAGACAAGAAAGTGGTGGTTGGGGCAGAGGAGGATGGGCTGGTGCTATCCTCCCTTCTTCTATCAACTCAGTGTATTTCATTTTTTTCATGTTAATCTGTTATTGGCCAAAACACATAAAATCCTCCCTTGGGTCATTACCAATCAACATCGAGGAGCAGCCACGAAGGACCCGTGCAGCAGTCGTGTGGCGGCCCGACATGCTGCTGCAGGCTTCTAGTGACACATTACGCACAGAAGGTTCATTCCCATCCCGAGGCTGCATGATTGTTTTTAATAAATCTTGTAAGCCATTGTATTACTGCTTGATTTTTCGTTTTACATGAGAAAGTAGAGCCAAGTAGCCAACTAGTGGAGTAATAATACTAATTTTATTTATAGAGCACTTGTCGAATTTAAACGCAAAGTGCTTTCCAGATTAAAAGATTTACAGAATATAAAAAAAATGATAAAAAAATATGAATCCCATGTAAGCCCTCCTATATGACAAACACAAATTAGGAACACAAGAGCACATATATCAAGCAGCACTGAGCTCACATAAAATGGAGGTGCAAGTGCAAAATAAAAGAAATAACTAAATAAAATAACATGACGCCGTATGATTTTCCTCCTTTCCTCCCCAATTTTTTCAGTCACCAGCTGCCACTGACACACACACACACACACACACACACACACACACACACACATTAGAGGCACACAGGAGAGAGAGAGGTTATTTGGAAAGATTGTTTTTGACAGCCATATCATTTTTCCCCAAATTGCGTGCCGCATGCGGTTGTGTATAGATGTAGATGAAACTCTGACAGCGTCAGTCCTTTATAAGAGTGATGTTGAGCAATCATACAGAAAGAAAGAAAATCATATAAGAGACGCAAAGTGCAAACATCTACACCCGCAAGACCCCCAATAGACCAAAAATGTCACCATCACTCTGGCTCTCTGCGGCTTCTGTATTCATAAAGCTGAATGCAACAAGTTTACACTTGTTCCTCGGGGGGTGTTGCAAACATTTCTGGGAGATGTAGGAAATCACCAGCTGAAGGAAAGAAGGAACAAAACGCAGATTATTACAACACTTAATCACAAACTAACTCCTGGAATGTCACCTTCAGTGAATACTGAGACGAGATTCCTTCCTCTGGGGCACGGCACAGCAGCTTAAATCTCTCTACATCTGTGAGCTATAGCAACAATAAATGCTTAACAATGGTGAACAGGTGCTGACGTCCCCGATTTTATGAATATGGATATTAGTAATGTGTTGAACACTGGCAGTCTGGCTTACAGTTGTACGCTCCATAGAAAGGGGGAAAAAAGAGTTGGAAAGAGAGACAGCGGGAGACGGATTCTCATTTCTCCACACAGAAGCGGTAAAGGTCAGTCAGAAGCCCATAATCGAATGCACCATGTGCCACTTCCTTGTTTCACATATTCTACGTGACTGGAAAGCTGATCTGGAGCTCTGTGGTTTGACAGCATTAAGCCGGCCATCATTACGTCTGTTTTGTTTGAAGATAAGCCCCGTTATGGGGCCATGTGGGGAAATCGTTTTCAACATTTAACCTTAAATGAGGCTTCTGAGATGTCAGTCCCTCTGGATGACATGCTACTCCGTCTTTGAGTTATATAGGAATCACGTCGTGGTCCCTCACCAGGTAAAGTGCAGGTATATGTTCACAGAGGTTTGATTTCCCTCTGCTGCCAAGAAAAACCCCATGTCAGGCAGGCGGCGGTTATATTTTGGCCAAGGTCAGCAGGTGGTTATCTTGTTCTCAGGATGTCTTTGGAGAATTTCAGAGCAGCAGTCCTCCCAGTCCACACACACATACAGAGTACATATGCACATAACACAGACATGACATTTTTCCCTCCAGGAGTGACCTGTCCTGCACTTTTGTTATGTCCTCTGTCCACCATGCTACCTGTATCTGCTAATCACACACAGACTTCTATACTTGACCCACCTTGATAATGCACTCCCTGGCCACTAACGCTAGCTTTAAAGGGTCACTCCACTCAAATTGCAAAAAAAAAGTTCTCACATACCTTCCTTGCTCTCAGCCAGTCCAACCCGTTCTCATCCCAACTCATCACAAACTGATGCTTTGTCGGAACCCTTGGCATCCCTTTGTACCACACATGGTAGCCCGGCGCATCAAACAATTACACTCCAGTACGGTCGCAGTAAACACGTGGTTAATGTTGTGAATTCAAACAAAAAAACTTGTTTAGGTTTAGGCAACAAAACCACCAGCCTTTTCTCACTCGCAAGGCATCAAATACAGACGCTTTGTCACAGCCGTCGGTATTGGATACCGACGCACAAGGCTACAATGTATACACATCCGTGGCAACAGTAAACAGGGAAAGTGCTGCGGTGACGCAGTTTGAAGAGCGAAAGAGACACACAGGGAAGGTGGGAGGGGAGGGGAGATGGGATGGGTCCAACAAACACAAGGCTTTCATCCAGGAGACCACTATTCGTAAGTTAAGTTTCACTTTCGTTTGAATCCCGTGTTCACAACGTTCAGTGTCATTTTCACTGTACAAACATAGTAGTTTTACGCTCAACCATGTTGTTTTTTCAACATGTTGTGTCCTCTGGTGCTCCTAATGGCATCTGCAAGATTTCACAGACAGGAGGAAAATAACCAATCAGAGCTGATCTTCAGTCTGCCGTCCAGCTGCCATCTATGAGCCAGCTGTCAATCACTCGCGAACTCCGACCAAACGGTCAAACTAGGCAGCGCTGATCAAATATGAATCAATATTATGTCACGTTAATGCTTATTTCTCGCCTCAAATGCTTTCAGAAACATCTTGTAGTGTACTGTTTAGCTTTAAAATGAGAAAGTTTGTGACCTGGCAGCCATGTTGAGATCAGTTGAGGAAATACCAAGCACCGCCCACCAGCCGGAGCACAGCCAATAGGAACGCTCTCTCTCTAAAATGACCTGTGATTGGTCCAAGTCTCCCGTTACGGGCTAGATTTTTTTAAAGCCTGAAAACAGAGCCATGAGGAGGTGCAGAAGTCTAGTTATCTCTCAGAACATTTGAATTACAATATGCTGAAAGGTTATAATGGAATTTGTGCCCAATGATGCCAAAAAAATTCTGCCTACTGCAGCTTTAATTCATAACATTAAGCATGTGTTTACTGCAACCAAAAAGTGACGCCAAGTGGTCTGACAAAGCGTCAGTATGTTATGAGTTGGGATGAGAACGTGTTGAAACCACTTAGTTAGGTTTAGAAAAAAACATCATTTGGATCATGGATGGGTTTAGGTTGTAGTTTCTGGAAAGCCAGGTGCGTCTTATACAGATGCTAAAGGCTGCCTTGTGCATTGCTATGACACACCGAGGGACGTGGCAAAGCGTCAGTATTTGACGCCCTGGGAATGATGGAGGTACGTAACTTCCGTACTTAAGTAACGGCACTTCTGTTGTTATTTTAACCAAACCACGATTTTTTGCTAAACCTAACAAAGTTCTTCAAGAACCACTGCACTGCTTTGTTTCCAGAGCTCCATAATTTACTTGATGAGTACAATAGTATTATTATTATTATTAATAATAATAAATGATGGCAGAACTATGAAAACAACATCTAATCTTTAATAAACCATAATTATACTTGAACCATAAAACAACCCTTCGCAGAAGTCAGAAAATATTCTCACACTGGTCCTCACAAATGTAGAAGTACGAGAACACATAGACAAACACACACAACTCAGGATATTTTCCCTCCCCGCCCACCACATAATATACGCTCCACCATCCTCCCTCCTGTACCTGTTTACCACAACCACAAACTCCCAGCCGTGCACACACAAACACACAAACACACAACACACCGTCTCATTAGCTGACCCAGAGCTTGGCATCTGCCCTGCTGTGTGTCTCTGTGGAGTAAAGGTTAAAAGGTAAAGGCTCAAGGTATCGTCAGTGTGTGGGATGGGATGCCGAGACTGACCCTGATCTCATTTCTCTGTAACTGGGGGATTGGAATTTCAGCTCCCTGCAAAAGCGGACGCGTTTCCATCAATGGCTGCTCTCACAATCAAAATTGGCAAAGAATCAGTTGAATACCTGGAAAGAGAATTTAAAAATGTCTTCTAATGGTTGGCTAATCTGCTCTGAGCAAAAAGCTCCGAGGGGAGACCGTGAAAAGAAAGATGTCGCCATCAAGAAAATGCCACCATTTTGACATCTGCAGCCTTCTCACTTTTCTCCACTGCTGCACGAGAGATTCACATTTCAAATGCCAGCAGGCACACAGGAGTCAAGGGGGGAGCTGGCAGAGGGGGGATATTGCGGGAGGGCTGATTTGATCAAGCAGCAGGCAGCTACAGTTCGCCCCCTCGCTCCTCGCCGCCCCATCTCTCTTCCACAGAGCGAGGGAATAAAAGTGACAGAGTGCAATCACTGTCTCTTATCTGCCAATGAGGAGAATGGGTAGGGATGAGATTGAGTGACCGGCCGGCTGTGGCGTGTCTCTGCCGTGTCAGCCTTATTGAATTATGACTCGCCAGGAAGTGGCATGTTATGAGCCGCGCGGGGCCGCCGCGAGATATCACGGGCATGGATTCGGTATGAGGCGACGGGGCGGAAAAGCAGCTGAAATGAAACCTGTCTGTATGTAAAGTTCATGATGTCTTTCACGGGGTAATGGGATTTGAAAGGATATTGGATTGGCTGTGATGAAAAGATGAGCTATAGCAGGTTTCAGGTAATTTTGGACATATTTCGGTGCTACACTGGTGGTCCACGACTCCAATATTAAGAAACAATATCTGTGAAAAGCCAATTGTCTTTAAAACTGCATTATGCAGTTTTTGACCAATAGGGGGCAGAATTACTCGAGAAGAAACAGAGATACACAGCCCTAATATACTAATATTATAATTGATGATAATTATCACCAACTCTGCAGTTCCCCTCAGCTCTCGAGTGTTTTAGCTTCTCTCAGCTCATTGTTTTGGTTTCACAGCCCACACCGTATTTACAACTTATTGAGTTACTCTTCACTCTCCTCGTTTTCTGCAGCAGCAGAAAGCTGTTTTTCAGAGAAAAAGCTCTGATAAACCCATTGTACATTACCTGCCCGACAGCAGACAGCAGACAGATAAAGTTGGCGACTAGCTGGTGAACACAGTGAAGCATTTAGCTGCTAAAGAGCCAGATATTCCCCTCAGGAGTTAGTGTAGACCAAAACAGAGATAAAGGGGTCAGGTAGAGTCACGACGCCATGTGAATGTTAATGTTGCTGCGTGTCTGCTGGGAGTTTAAAGAGACAACTGTTTTCTAACACATTCACCATATCAATTTTACAAGGTGAAATCAGTGTTTACAACGTGTTCCACTGCTCTAAAGAAGCAAAAAAAAATCCAATTAATACTATTTTAACACATCACTCTCAGTCCCAACTCGACAAATACCACAGCTTGGTCAGTGGCCCGTATCTGATACAATGCACCAATGCACTCTTTAGCATCTGTATTAGATGCACTGGTATTTCAACTAACTCCAATGTAAACACATCTGCATCATTATTAGACAGTCAGAGCAACTGACGTAGTATAAAGAGGGAGAAAGTCTGCATAGGGTCGGTGATGGGTCAAACAAACACAGGACTGAAAAGTGAAGCCAATGCTGAAGTGCCTTAAACTTGCATTCTTTCTAATGGCTAGCAGGGGGCGACTCCTCTGGTTGCAATAAGAAGTCCGATTGTATAGAAGTCTATGAGAAAATGAGCCTACTTCTCACTTGATTAATTATCTCAGTAAACATTGTAAACATGAGTTTATGGTCTCAATCACTAGTTTCAAGTCTTCTTCAATACAGCATGATGTTCATTTAGTATATCATGGGCCCATTTAGAGTCAAATAGACCATAAAGCAGGGTATGCTTTAGGGCGTGGCTACCTTGTGATTGACAGGTCGCTACCACAGTGTTGTCCCGTCTGGGAGTTGTCCATATTTTCTTATTAGAACGTTAACCCTTTCACAGTGTGTTTTCAGTTCATGAAAGTTATTGTAACATTTTGGTTGCCTAAAAATGTCATATTTATTATTATTTATAAACCAAGATGACAACTCAAGGTTTCAAAATGGCAGTCCACAAACCAATGGATGACATCACGGTGACTACGTCCACTTCTTATACAGTCTATGATTTTACCATACTTTTGTTTGTAACTTCCGTAGTTTGCTAACTACGTAACAAACATACTTTTTTTCTGCTTTATGCTTTTCCTAAGCCTAAGCAGGTACTTTTGTTGCATAATTAAACCTAAAAACTAAATAAACCTACATTGGAGGGTTTTGAAAAGACACTGTATTTATGTAACAAGCGGAAACTGTACGTTTGCTGTGAACACAGAAGTTTATTTTGAGAAGACACTATGCATGTAACGAGCAGAAACTGACCCGCCATCCCTGACACCGAAACTAACTAGAGGGGTACCTAGAGCCTAGTACCATAGCATCATAGTTTGAAGCTTAGGGCCACTTACCAAGCGCCGGTATTTGACGAGTTGGGAGAGAGAAGGTCCTCATTTTTGTGACTTAAATCTTACTCCAAATATGTAACTTGATGAAAATAACAAATTTAGACTATAGTACATTTCCAGTGATCTTGTGTGATGGCTAGCAGTGGGGGTAGTCATGTAGACCCTTTTAGACATTTTCCCATTCTTCCAACATGACTTGAATGCATCATCAGCATAAGTGAGCTAAAGGAGGTTAAAAGCTGCACAGAGCTGCAGAGTTGGGTTTTTTTTATCAGTGGATTTGGCACAATGTACAACCCTTTCACCTCACACCGAGTCACTTGATTGTATGTTAATATTGTAAAATATGCTTAATGCAGGTTTAAGTGCTGCCTTTGCTTCTACTGTGCTACTCTTTGTTCCAGACATTTTTGCGAAAGAAATGTCTTTTTTAAACCCACGGTCACATATTCAGTTATTTGTGTTGTCATCAACGGACTAATTGTGTTGGGAAATGTGTGTTGCAACTCTGTCTCTCTTTTCCTTCCCCCTTTCTTTCCTTTTTCCTTGTTTCTTTCATTTCATTTTACATTTTCAACATCCTTCCAGTACTTTCTCATCTATTTCACGCTTCTGCTATCTTCTCCATCTCAGCAACTTAACTCGTGTGGCTGACCCTCATTTGAGCAAGGTAACGTACAAGGACAGCAATTATCAAAGGTACATTGAAGCCCGCTCTACAGCTACGGACGGGGATTTGCGGAAAATTACACAGTAGTAAAACAGTCACCGTATTTCTATGCAGATATATACGATACTCGGAGCGTGGGCCGTAATATGGCTGTTGAGGTATTATATGAGGGGATAGGTACAACAGGGTGTGTGGCTACGTGCTCTGCCTTTAAATGAGCTCTGAGTACAGTTCTCACCGCAGAGGGCAACAGTCAAGATACAGTAGAAAGGAGTCGATGAGAGAAGCATTTTCTCTCTGTTGACCATTTAAGTGCTGTGTGAAATCACAGATATCTGCTGTCTGTTGTAATAAACACACATCCAAAAGCATCAGGAGTGTCATCCTCCAACATCAGCGGCAGAAAGGGAGCTGCTGTCACCGCTGACATTCAGACTTTATTCCCACAACTCTCGAAACTCTGCGCCAACATGAATAATTACAAACACAGAGGGGATACTCTCTTCACTTCTATATAAGAATGTCTTTTTTAATCTGTCATTGTTTTAAATAACATTAAATGTTTCAGTCACTCACTCCTGATTCCCAACAAAAGGTACAAATTAACGCTTGATTAAAATATTTGATCATGTTTAATTAGCATGATTGTCCATAGTTAATCGTGATTAATTGGAAATTAATAACACATTTTTTATCAGTTCAAAATGTACATTAAAGGGAGATTTGTCAAGTATTTGATACTCTTATCAACATGGGAGTGGACAAATATGCTTGCTTTATGCAAGTGTGTGTATGTATATATTTATGATTGGAAATCAATTAACAACTCAAAACAATGACAAATATTGTCCAGAAACCCTCACAGGTACTGCATTTAGCATAGAAAATATGCCCAAATCATAACATGGCAAACTGCAGCCCAACAGGCAACAACAGCTGTCAGTGTGTCAGTGTGCTGACTTGATTATGATTTGCCCCAAACTGCATGTGATTATCATAAAGTGGACATGTCTGTAAAGGGGAGACTCGTGGGTACCCATAGAACACATTTTTATTCACATATCTTAAGGTCAGAGGTCAAGGGACCCTTTCGAAAATGGCCATGCCAGTTTTTCCTCGCCAAAATTTAGTGTAAGTTTGGAGCGTTATTTATCCTCCTTTGCAACAAGCTAGTGCGACATGGTTGGTACCAACGGATTCCATATGATGCCAGCATCTTCACTCTAGCTTTAAAACTGAGCCCGCTACAACCTAACAATTGCAAGTTGCGTTAATGCACTAAAGAAATTAGTCCCGTTAAAACGAATTTGCATTAATGCGTTATTATCGCGTTAATGATGATCTTCTTTATTATTTAGATATCATTAAAAAGCTTAACTTCCAAACAGGACCTCCCTATTCCCACTCAGAAATCACATTTCATGTGTATTCCAAAGTTGAGCTCTTGTCTTTCTGTTTGAAATGATCTTTAAAAGTCCGATACAGAATAAAAGTGAGAAGAAATCAGTCTAATTCTCCTGGTTTTATATCCGAAGCACAATTTTTAGACAACAGTCAGCTTTTTTTTAGGTGATTTGCAAATCAGAGTCGTGCAGTTATAGAAGAAGGTCAGAATGCTGCGATCACTGATGTATTTTACTGCTGCTTTACTACAGACAGGCATGTTGTAATTTATGATTGCCAAAGGCCATGGTGATAAAGTTCTTGAATGTGTTGATGCACTGGGCAGCTCACGGGTGTGAGAGTGTGTTAACTGTGTGAATGTGAAATGACTGAAGAGATAAATAAATAAAAGTTAGAAATTGACTGTGGGGACAAATGTGTCCTCAGTCATTTAGCAGCCATGTTGTTATATCTACAGCTTTAAAGTCGTAATGAAATGAAAATTAATTTTTCCACTTCGTTGTTAATTTTCCCTCCCATGGTATACACCTAGTTAACAGCACATTTAAATCGAATATATTTTCTTGTACTTTTATATCAAAGTCCAATTATGTTCTCCCTTTTGAAGACTGTACTTTATGCAGTAAAACCATCAGATTTGAACAACCTATATAATGTTTTTCTTTAGTGTATAATCATCTGAAAATAAGAGTCATTGTGTTTTTGTAACCTTAAAATGAGCTGTTTATATCTACATAGGAAGCGGGTCCTCTCCATGGATTTTGTCCACGTGTGTATCTACAGTAGCCCAGAACGGACAAACCACTGTGTTAACTTTTCCTGCTCGGGCCGGAGTCGATAACGTTACTCGCTCCGGAGTTAACCCCCATCACTCAGCCGCCGGGAAACAAGACACGGGAAACTTCTGTTGGTCTTGAGGAGCTGCAGCATTTATTTCTGCACAAACTGCAGCTTCCACTGTACATTCACTTGATATTCTCAGACATAAATCAATTCTGTCTTCTGCTCCACTGTAGTTCACTTGTTCGCTCACACACATTCACTGCCGCTCTCTCTCTCTCTAAGCTTCACCACTCACTTCCCACATAAATGCACACTCTACACACTGGCTCTGCTGTTCTCCAAATGACCCACGCTATTCGCGTTTTCACGTCAGCAACTGTAGATTTTCTACAAGCTAAGCAGCCGCAATCTGCAACCTCACCGCTAGATGCCGCCAGGTGTTACACACTGGTCCTCTAACAGACAGATATGAGAGTGGTATTGATCTCCTCATCTAACTCTCTGCAAAAAAAAGCGTATTTCCCAAAATTGTCTACCTACTCTTTTAAAGCAGTGAATAGGTGTTTTGTCCAGAGAATTATGGACTAGTCATGTTTGGTTTAAAGCATCACAGTCCACAGCCAAGTTGGTAGTTAAATCCTTGGTCTCCAAACAGCCGATCATTAGAAAAGAGTCGTCTGCGGCTTCAGTGTTTTCTTAATATATAGAACTTTGAAATGAAACACCTCATATGGTTAATGAGTAAAATAAATATGCATGGTTCCAAAGCAAATCCACAGATGTGCTAAAAAATTACCCTTTTTAAAAGGATTTGGCACTTCTCCTAAAAGAATGCCATTAGTGTTGGGTTCAGTGAATTTTATAGTGGCTCATGGTCTATGCTGTTTTATGGGTCTTTCCACCAGCCAAGAAGTGTTTCTGCAGGGAAACACTGTTCTGTTAGACGTTCAAAATCACTTCCTACTGGGAGGTTTCACACTGAGTGTAGACTCAACATGAAGCTGCCTGTGCTTTCTTTTTCTAGGATTTTTATATTTGACCAAACCCCACTCATCACATACCGTCAGTCAGTGCCCCTAGCATCCGATACCGATACACCAAGGCATCCATTAGCATCTGTATGGCACACACCGGGCACACCAAGTAACTCCATGTAAACCCATCTGCGTCATTATTAAACTGGCAGAACAACTGACGCACTATAAAGAGCGAGAAAGTCTGCATAGGGCGAGTGGGTGTCCTGTGTGAAACCAAGTCAACATTTACTTATTTTATCGTAGTTTTGTTACATAACTTACATACTTTACTAACGCCTGTTACATAACGAGCATACTTATTTTATGTACCAAATGTATTTATTTTCCATAACAAACATATGCCTAACCAAGTACTTTTGTTACGTAAGTAAACCTAAAAGCTGAGTAAACCTACTTTGGAAGATTACATTGAAAAGAGACTGTATGCACGTAATGTAGGGATGTCATGAGATCCAATACTTTAGTACCAAGTCGATGCCAAAATTCTGAAAACCTGACGGTACTTGTTTTCCTTAAGTACCACAGGTACCGAAAGTACTGACTGGTTTTGAGACTAATGGCAGGGTCGGACCGCCCATGTGAGCAGCGTGTGTGCGTCGCGGAACCTCTTGTTTTTTATTACAGCACCCATGTTAACAGTTTAGAGCAGCTACACAGCCCGCGAGATCAGCGCGGCTCAGGTGCGGCTCGGCTGCGTCTCTTCTAGAGATTCGAGGTCTCGCCTATATTTTCCGCATGCTGCGCGGTTCACAGCAAAAATAGACAGTGAAAATTATCTTTTGACAGTATATTGATATCATACCAGCTACATCACTACAGTTTCAGTGTCTAAATCTGTAGAATATGTCACAGACGTGAAAAAAATAAAGATTCATTTTAACTCAACACTTCCTGCTTCTGTTTCAAAATAAAAGCCCTCATTTTTTCTGTGGACAGAATTCCTTCATTTGTCAACACAAGGCTTTTATTCTGAAATATTTGCAGGAGTGTTGTGGAAAATGCAGTAACTCCATGAATTAATAAAGTACATGTTTTAATTGTGGATTATTACTATTATTTACAAATGAGCACACGCTTCTTAAACTTTTTCTGTCTAAAATAAATATAGATAATGAAATGAAAATGGCCATTATGAAAGGAAAACTCTATGTAGAAAGAAACGGCTGGCAGCTCCGCGAGGCAGCCGCCACGCACTGCTGACGTGCCCAGTCTGGCCCGGGGTTCAAATGAAAAGGATATGTTTTCACAGCAATATAAAATAGATGATAGAAGGAATTAAGACCTGTTTAACTTCCTAACAAAAAACAGTATTCAAACGGTAAAAAAGGAGTGGATGTTGAAGAACATTGGATTT
>CAKALU010033068.1:34354-46851 GCA_916700995.1 Hozukius guyotensis
ATTCATTTTTAACTCAACACTTCCTGCTTCCGTTTCAAAATAAAAGCCCTCTAGCATTTTTTTCTGTGGACAGAATTCCTTCATTTGTCAACACAAGGCTTTTATTCTGAAATATTTGCAGGAGTGTTGTGGAAAATGCAGTAACTTGCAGGGCTCTATGAATTAATAAAGTATATGTTTTAATTGTGGATTATTACTATTGTTTACAAATGAGCACATGCTTCTTAAACTTTTTCTGTCTAAAATAAATGTAGATGATATGTATAATGAAATGAAAATGGCCATTATGAAAGGAAAACTTTATGTAGAAAGAAATGGTTGGCAGTTCCGCGAGGCAGCCGCCACGCGCTGCTGACGTGCCCAGTCTGGCCCGGGCGTAACGGCGTCCTGCCCTGATAATGCTACATTGTGAACAACAAACTCTTGTTGAAATCCACAGGAGGAGGGCTAGTTAACGTTAGCTGTTAGCTCCGTGCAGGACTGTGCTGCTTACCGGCTGCTAACAGCTAACATTAACTAGCTCGTCCTGCCGATTTCAACAAGGGAGGTGCCATTGATTTATATTATGATGCATTCAGGTTCTATTCAATAAAAATGAGTATTGGGTGAAGGTAAATGTTAACGTTCTCATGATGTGTTCAAATGTAATCTGGTAAAATGTAGTTTTTAGTGAGGAACTTGAATAAATCCAGTTGTTTGAAGGAGATGTTTTCACAGGAATATAAAATAGATGATAGAAGGAATTATGACCTCTTTAACTTTCTAACAAAAAAAAACGGAAATAAAGGAGTGGATGTTGAGGAACATAGGATTTATTATTTCAATTTTGTCTTTTACCGTGGTATTGAATTGGTATCCAGAATCGTGGAATTTCACTGGTATTGATATCGGCTGCTAAATTGCTGGTGTTGTGACATCCCTCTTGTAACAAGCGAAAACTGTACGTTTCCTGTGAAGTTTATTTTAAAAAGACACTATGCATGATGGTTTGACCCTTGACCCTGATGGGCAGAAATTAGGCTTCTGACCCACCACCACTTTTCAGTGGTTACGTGGTGGTTTGGATGTGATGTGGGCTTTTTTCTTACCACAATCAGAACCAGTGTGCCTATATCAAAATACTTTATGTATTTGTGGGTGTATATTTGATGGTGCTTTGTTAGACAGGGCTCCAGTAAAGAGAAGGTTATTGGTCTTTGCTCAAATAAAGGTCAGAAATAAAATATCTGTTTCACCAGCAAAAAGGGTGAGAGAGAATTAAAAAAAGAGAAGCTGTGGATGAAATAGGATGCTTAAATGTAAAGGTTTATCACTCTCTGCTGGTGTTAGAGTTAAAGGCTTAATAAATTTCAAAAGTTAAGTACAACAGCTCCATCAAATTTAACTATTTTTTGTTCTGTAGCTGTGTTTCCCTTTTTACCAAACGTTGTGTATATATGTGATTTATACATTCAAAAACACACGTGCCAAACTGATTCTTTTTCCTGGAGGTGCCTGAAAAATACAGAAAGCCCCCTGTTGCTCTTCCTGAGGTTTCTTCCTTTTTTCTCACCTGTGGGTCAACTACTGTACGTCCAGTTCATGGAAGTCTTGTTTCCGGGGGAAATGTATATCAGAACCAAGCAGCAACCTCCGGTTCTGAAAAGTGAAGTACCTTAAACCTGCAAAAAGATGTCTGATTGTATAGAAGTCTATGAGAAATGAGCCTACTTCTCACTTGATTTATTACCTCAGTAAACATTGTAAACATGAGTTTATGGTCTCAATCGCTAGTTTCAAGTCTTCTTCAATACGGCATGATGTTCATTTAGTAAATTATGGTCCCATTTAGAGTCAAATAGACCATAAAGCAGGGGATGCTTTAGGGCGTGGCTAACTTGTGATTGACAGGTTGCTACCACGGCGTTGTCCGCTCTGGGAGTTGTCTGTGTTTTTGTCTTAGAACTTTAACCCTTTCACAGTGTGTTTTCAGTTAATTGTAAAAAAAAATGTCTTATTCAGCGTTCGGTTATACTTAGCTCCATCCTCTAGTGTCACACCTGGTTACAAAAAAACTAGATGGCGACAGCCAAAATGCCGATCTCCAGGCTCCAAATCATAGTCCACAAACCAATGGGTGACGTCACGGTGACTATGTCCATTTCTTATATACAGTCTATGCTAAAGACATGTCTTTTTGATGAAGCATTGCTTTCATGTACAACATTTATGTACATTTTGCACATTTTGTTGTCATCGTTTGTGATTCAAACTGCATCCAGTTCATGAAAGTCTCGTTTCCAGGGGGGAAATATATACTGTATATGCACAAGAAGTGAAGCTTTTTATATTATCTTATTGGAATAAACCGAGGAAGAACTGCGTGGCTGTGAGCAGTGATAGACACCATGTCTGATACAGACAAAGAGAAGAGCGCCACCTGCAGAATCCCAAACCTCATCGGCAGAAAATGAAAAGGAAGAGGCCGCCACATGCTGCCCACACTATCTGATTGATAGGTGATATCTGGGGAAGAAAAAAAAAACACTGTGCAGAAACACCACAGCGGTGAGCGCTTAGCAACAAAGATGGAAACAAAATGAAAAAGGAAAAAAAAAAAAAGAGGAAATAAAACAGGATGTCACGGATTACCTCTTCATAAAAGATTCTCATTTCCAACACATCCATTCTCATCAGTGGGAGCACTGCTGATCTCAGTGTGCCTGCCCAAATAAAGGTAAAAAACGACACGCAATATATGTCACCCACATCATCACACTGCTGCCATTTCTCTTCCTGCTGGGACTTTTTTTCTTGCTTGTTTGTTTGCCTGTTGTTGGCCTCAAGAAAGAGTCGGGCTGCTGTGATGTGTCAGTGTGCCTGTCACCTGGAGGTGGGAGGGGTGGAGGGAGGCCAGTCACACTCACATGCAATACTGCATTAATTGGTGTCATTTCACCAGGGGAGGGGGTGGTGTTACATTAGCCCCCCTTCCCTTCTTTCTCCCTGACAGTCTAATTAGTCTTTCTGAGCTGCAAATACGCCTTTAAGTGTTGGAGCATGTGTGTGTGTGTGTGTGTGTGTAAACAGGTATGTGAGGGCCTGAAGGACAGAGGGCTTTACAAGGGGGTGGGGACGGGCAGATGAAAAATGCCCTGATGAGTTATGGGTCATCAACGCCTTCTCTTCTGCTAATCAGCACCATGTCTCCTCCCCCCCACCCCCCATCATCCCTGCCGCCGCGCCGCCACAGCTCTTTTTTGACGAACATTGAATTACCAGCCGAGGCCTCTGCAGGCTCCTGGATCCTCCAGTCCACCACCAGCGCTCTCATTTAGTGACTGCTTTTGTTTTCTGTTAAATAAAAGCATCTGATAATTTTAAAGCGGCATTTTGGTCATCACCATCTTGTTTTTTTGCAACCAGAAATGGCACGAGAGGGTGTGAGCTAAGTACGACGCTGAATAAGGGTGCTTTTTTCACACCTGACCTGTTTGGTTCGGTTAAAGCAAACTCAGGTCCGTTTGCCCGGTTAGTATGGTTCATTAAGAGCTGGTGTGAAAACTGTCAATCGAACCCTGGTGCGGACCAAACCACCGAACCAAGACCGCCTGAAAAGCGGACTCTGGTGTGGTTCATTTGTGGTGTGAAAGCAAACGAACCAATCACATGAATTTGACCGCTCCGTCCTCCGCACGGCGATGGCCTCATTAACGTTATGGTTCCCTTATAGCATTGCGTTTAAATCTGAAATATTGCCAAATGAAGGTGATTTTGCTTTTCGCTTCACATCGTCTCGTCTGTCAACTCTCTCTCGTCCCGTGTGTGTGAAATCTGACTCCTGCTACTCTGAGCTGAGACTCCTTATGGAGCAGATGCATTCACTGTCAGTTTGTAGCGTCCGTCGTCCGACTTTTTATTGATAACACAGCTCTGATACGCCAAAATGACCTAAATGGGTTTTATTTATGTAAAAAAAAAAAAAAAAGCAAAACGACAGTGGGGATTTACTAAATGAACATCATGCTGCTATTGAAGAAGACTTGAAACTAGCGATTGAGACCATAAACTCATGTTTACAATGTTTACTGAGGTCATAAATCAAGTGAGAAGTAGGCTCATTTTCTCATAGACTTCTATACAATCAGACTTATTTTTGCAACCAGAGGAGTTGCCCCCTGCTGGCTGTTAGAAATAATGCAGGTTTAAGGTACTTCCCTTTTCAGAACCGGAGGTTGCCGCCTGGTCCTGATACACATTTCCCCCCCTGGAAACAAGACTTCCATTAACTGGACGTACAGTAGTTGACCCACAGGTGAGAAAAAAGGAAGAAAACCTCAGGAAGAGCAACAGGTTGATTGGTGGCAGTTTGTTCATCCGTTTTTATATGGTGATGAGGTGGTTGTTTTGACCAATAAAGTGCTCCAAATATTATATGATGACGTGACAGCCTTTGTGCAGTTTGTATGCTTTCTGTATTCTTCAGGCACCTCCAGGCAGAAGAATCAGTTTGGTACAGAACAAAAAATAGTAAAATGTTATGGAGCTGTTGTACTTAACTTTTGAAATTTATTAAACCTTTAACTCTAACACCAGCAGAGAGTGATAAACCTTTACATTTAAGCATCCTATTTCATCCACAGCTTCTCTTTTTTAATTCTCTCTCACCCTTTTTGCTGGTGAAACAGATATTTTATTTCTGACCTTTATTTGAACAAAGACTAATATCTTCACTGAAGATGAAAACACGGATAACTCCCAGATCAGACAACGCCGTGATAGCGACCTGTCAATCACAAGGTAGCCACACCCTAAAAAAATCCCCTGCTTTATGGTCTATTTGACTCTAAATGGGAACATAATTTACTAAATGAACATCATGCTGCATTGAAGAGGACTTGAAACTAGCGATTGAGACCATAAACTCATGTTTACAATGTTTACTGAGGTAATAAATGAAGTGAGAAGTAGAGTCATAATAAGACCTCTTTTTGCAGCCAGAGGAGTCGCCCCCTGCTGGCTATTAGAAAGAATGCAAGTTTAAAGAACTTCCACATTGGCTTCACTTTTCAGAACCGGAGGTGGCCGCCTGAATAATAATAATAACAAGAAATTCCAATACCAAGTTTACTGGTAACCAGTGCTTCTGTGTAAATGAATGTTGTAGCAGTTCTGCAGCTTTTGATTGACCACTTAATGACAGACTCCACAGTTGTTCCTGGGCCATCGGGAAATAGCTAAAGCAGGGACTTTTATCTTTTGTTTTTGAAACTATGGCTCAGGGAAGTCCAAAAAGGGCCTGGTTCCTTTGTTTGAAACACAGTCCCGAAGCTCCTAAAAAGGTTCCTGGCTTTAAAGTTCCTGTGATCAAAAAGAGCTCTAAGAGGTTCCTTTTACCCATTTGTGTTTGTTTCCACCAAATCTGAAGAATCGTGAGGATTAGGCCAAGCAGATGTATACCATTTTTAAATATTAGTTTAACATGTGATTTTTTTTTCGTCACCTGTTTGTGTGATAGATAAAACACCTGTCGCTGGAATAATACTACGAATTCTGTTTCTGTTAGTTTTTCTACTTTAGAAGGTAACCACGTTAGCGACATTGCATTTGTATGCCCTTTTAATCTTGCTCAGACAGATGGAAAACATTTGAAGATTTAAAAATTTGCCACATTTCTGTGCTCATGGAATAAAGTAGAAAGCAACAGAAAGAGACCATCACCCAGGTACCTTCAGTTTGTCATGCAGATGTTTGCACATACTTTGTGAAAGTCATTGCCATATATATATATTTTTATGGGGGAAAACATATTTAATTTCTTATTAGCAAAAAGTAGGAAACATCCATATCTTTTGCAAAGTGCAGCCTGTTTTATTGTGATTTGTTTTCCAATTCAGGCTGGTCTCATACACTGTTCATATACGAAAAGAAATGCACTGTAATTTGTGTATATCCCATAAAATCAGTTTGAGTGTAATTAACGTAATCGTGAACCAGGAAATATAAAGAGCGGCGAACGCTGCGTAAGGAGGAGGTCGGGGTGGATGGGTGGGTCTAAAAATACCAGACTTTCACCGAGGAGACCGGCGTTTGTGTCTCGTGTGAAACTAGAGGTCAGCGTTGATTTATTTTTCACGTAACTGACGTACTTAAGTAACACCACTTCAGTAGTTATTTGAAGCCAAACCACAATATTTTCCTAAACCTAACTGAGTAGTTTTGTTGCCTACACCTAAGGAAGACAGAAGTTTATTTTGAAAAGACTGTATGGATGTAACGAGCGGAAATTGACACGTGTTGCTGGACATTTGTAGGAAAACGAACAAAAAAGGAGGAATAACTTTTCGTGAGATATCATACGAACCGCTGTATGAGAATACATTGTCCAATAAAAAAAATGTTCTGCTGTTCACAAACTAAAACTAAATTGAAAGACAAGAAATAACACAGCACAGATCCAGATAGAACCAGATCCCCCATAATTCAGAAGCTCATAGATTTACAGATATCCAGGTTAGAGACTGTTGATTTATCAGTTTTACTGTGCTTGGTATGTTTGTGGTGTAATTTGCTTGTAATTGCTTTTATTGTTTTCTGCAAACGTCTCTCTGCTTCTGGAAAGATCTAATCTCCCCGCAGGATTTATTCAGTTTTCACCTGAATCTGAATCAATAAATCAATTACCCCAGTTTCTCCTTCAGGGTTAATGAAGTGTCTAAACAAAAGTCACTCATTCCAGGATGATAATTCAGAGAGCCAACTATTCATGTTTTATTGGCTCTGATATTATCTTGACATTTTCTTGACATTATTTTCTTGACATTTTCTTGACAAACTACAACTATTGTGTGCGGCTCATCTGCACCGCTCCCCTCCGACAAATGGGAGCTCCTGGCTAACCTTTCTGTGGGAAAACTGATATTGAGGGCTGGGAAGATTAGGCTTTTAATAACAAGGCCAATATTTGACTCCAGACGTTCGCTGCAGTGCAAAAAAAACATCAATATTGCTAGTCATTAAACAAATGGTGAAGAGAAAAAAATAGCTCACGGACCTGTTCCCACTCCAGAGGCACAGCAGACGGACGCAGTAAAACATTTAATCACCGCTCTTTAAAAGCTCAGAGATTTATTCACCCCGCACTGTAGAAGGCAGCAAATGGTGCGATCTGATCTGTTTAAAATACCGCCCTTGATCCGCCCAGGGCAAGAGGGCTTCTCTGGCTCATTTTGTAACGTGACTCGCTGTTTAACTGCCCACCAGTGATGGAGAGAGAGGGAGTTAGGGAGCCAGCAGGCAGCGGAAGGTCAGCCCAATGTGAGCTGCCGAGCATGGCTGGTAAACATCCCCGGGGAGAGGTGTAAGAGGCCACTTACCCAGCCTCGACCCGGAGCCCACCGGGCGCAGCTCAGCAGATGAGGCTGGGGCTGCAAAGTGAAGCAGTTGAATCTCCCACGAACCTAATCACTCCCACTAAAAAATCATTCTCATTTGTTATTCACATGCCCTTAAGGGCCCAGTGCCTGCCTATCGACAACCACGCCAGCCTCTCTGTGTCTGTAACACCTATCTGACTGTGGAGCTGGTGGGTGGATGAGCATGAGTTAATGCTTCTCTTTGAGAGACCTCGCTTCACCTTTGATCATAAATTTCACTACTTTTTTACACACAGATAAAAAAGCGCTTCTCAAACAGACACGTTTTTTTTGTCTGTGTGACCTTGTGAGGTGAGACGCATTGTGTGTCACCGTGATGAATATCAGAGAGATCCACAGCTGTCTCGCCATGTGCTGTTTCCGCGATTGTTTACTTGGGTTTGATGGATATGACGCCGTAATCCTTGTGACAAACAGACCGCTGCAGGGGGCCCGGGGCCGCTCCTCGTGCTGCCGCTTTCGTTCGCATGGCCGACTGATGTAAGCAGTTAGGACAAAGCCCCGATGACAAACACATGACGAGGTCACCGGAAAACAGCACCTAGACTTGCTTCTTAACTGACGGGAATGAATGAGAATCTTTGTTCAGTTATTTGAAAGAAACCCGCTGCCTCAAGTTCTGGTTTCTCTTGTAGCAAACACAAAGTCATCTTCCTGATTATGATGATCAGACTGGGACTAAACAGCAGAGCTAAAAAAAAAAAAAAAGGTCCAAGGCTGGAGATCATCAGGGTCATGGTCGAGTCCTAAGTGCAAGTCACAAATGTCGTGTCTGAGTCAAGTCTCAAGTACTTGATGGAGCAGACTCAGTTGCAGTTAAAGTTCTGCAGGAATAAATTTTAAGGTCCAATATCATGCTCATTTTCAGGTTCATACTTGAATTTTATGTTTCTACCAGAACATGTTTACATGCTGTAATGTTCAAAAAACCCATTTACCTCATACTGTCTGTCTGAATATGCCTATATTTACCCTCTGGCTGAAACACTGTTTTAGGGTAGTGGCAAGAAGGGAGCCCGCAAACTGGGGAAACTCTCGCAAGATAGTTAAGGTTAGGCATTGACCTCGAATGGTTAACGTTAGGATCGGTCGTCAGGCAACGAGTCTCGCAAAATTTTTTGCAAATTTTTGCAAGTTTTTGCAGATCTCAGATCAGATTTTGTGGTTTGTAGACAGTGGCTGAATTGTGTTTCTTAGCAACACCATGGGTCCATGTTTACTTCCGGTCAGCTGATGTCATTGATTGCGTCCGAAATTCCATACTACAATACATACATACAACATCAAGCCACGTTTTCACTGTACAAACGTTATAATTTTAATTCCAACCATGTTGTTTTTTCCTGAAACTAAAAAAGTAGTTTTGTTGCCTAATCCTAAACAAGTGTTTTTGTTTAATTCACGACATTAAGCATGTGTTTACTGCGAGCAAAAAGTGACGCAGAGGGGTCTGACAAAGCGTCAGTATGTGGAGTGTTGGGTCAATTCAGCCAAATTACATTACGGAATTTGTACTTCATGTAACATGTAAAACAAGTGAAATACATTATCAGTGAATATATTGCAGACATGTTCAATAAAAATTCATACTTACATTTCTTTTAAAACATATTTGCTGTTTTAAATAAGTAGTAGGAGACGGGATAACACTCATGGAGTACTATGTGTATCAAAACATCCTTGTCTATTGTTGTCTATGTACGTCTACACGTTTGTTTCATTGCATTAACTTGTGATGATGCATGTCCACATGTCAGAACATGCCCGCATCCTCTTCAATGTGACCATTCTAGAAAAGATACATTTTTATCACAGCGGGTCCCTAGATGAGCACATCTCACCTAATGTGCTTGATTAATTTTTCTGTCCATATAGCATGTCTGCTGTGTACTATGGGCGTCAAATGACACGTCATGTGGGTAGCCCTTTAGGTGCATCGAAGCACGAGTTGTTTACTAAAGTAGTCATTTCTATCTTTCTTAGAATTATGTGGTTTTCACATTTTACTACACAGAAGTAGATACTGTTGGTACAAAAAGCCATTCACTGTCAAATGAGGGATGTGTTTGTAACATCCATGTTTGACTATTGCTGGACATTATGTTTCCATTTATGGTAACAACTTCCCTTTCCCTTCTGTTATTGCCTTTTTCCCATCGACACTTATAACCAGCCCAGTATCCTTAGGAATTACTTTGATATTATGGCTAATTCCAAAGTTTAATGCCAATCCAGAAAGTAGTGTGTTCGTTATGTATGGAGGAAGAAAGTCAGGGCGTGGTCGGGTTTGGTTGAAATGACTTTTAGCACATTTGACTTCCACGCAGGAAAACAGCTTTTGCGTTCTGTCACAGAGCAACACTTAAAGCGGCAGTAGGCAGAATGTTTTTGGCATCATTGGGCAAAAATGTCATAATAACCTTTAAGCATATTGTAATTCAAGTGTTCTGAGAGAAAACTAGACTTCTGCACCTCCTCATGGCTCTGTTTTCAGGCTTTAAAAAGTCTAGCACGTGACGGGAGACTTTGGCCAATCACAGGTCATTTTAGAGATCTGATTGGTTGTTTTCCTCCGATCTGTGCAATCTTGCAGATGTCATTAGGAGCATCGGAGGACACTGGAGGACACACAGGCACATGATTTTTTTTTCAGATTACCTGTCTCATACACTTCTGTCAGGATATAGTGACCGTTTTATAAAAATAACTTTTTAATCATATTTGCTCCAATTCTACCCACAGCAGCTTTAATGTTTTTTCTTAATCATAACCAATATCTTTCCCCATCCTTGACCCAGTATTTTAGTTGACTAAGAGGCTGATCGCACCAAGACGCGTCGCTACAGGAGCGGCTGCTTCTACAAAGTAGACTCAGTAGCTGTTTCCATTATTTTTTGAGCACTTAAAGAACTTCTCTTCCATGTTGACAATGTACATGTCCAAATGTCCACAAAACATTTATTCTTTCTGAGGAAACTCTGTAAACTCCATGTCCACCAATCAGGTTTACTAACTTTCTACAGGTGCTTCATTGAATCCAAAAACACATGACTTTCACCCAGGAGGCCGCTGTTCGTGTCCCGTGTGAAACCAGAAGTCAATGTTGATTTGTCACGTAACTTCCGTACTTAAGTAACGCCACTTCTGTAAATATTGTAGCCTAAAGCACAATCTTTTCCTTAACCTAAGTAGTTTCGTTTGCCTAAAACTAACCAAGTTGTTTCCTGTGAAGACGGAAGTTTAATTTGAAAATATGCACGTAACGCGTGAAAATTGACACGTGTTGCTGGACATTCGAAGGAGAAAAATGAGGAATACCTTTTCGTAAGATATCATATGTACCGTTGTATGAGGATACGTTGCTCCACTAGAAAACCGTGTGTGTGCGTGTGTGTGTGCTACATGAAAACGTTGTGCTGTGTGTGAGGGTGATGTGTTTGTGCACCAGATCAGCTTTAAGCTACTGTGAACCCCCGGGCAATTCTCTGAGTAATAATGCCTGAAATCCTGAGAACCAATCGTGCTGATCCACCAGGGCACAATAACGGAGAGGATGTGAAGATAGCTGCTCCTCTTCTTCTTCTTCTTCTTCTTCTTCTTCTTCTTCTTCTTCTTCTTCTTCTAGCTCCCCTTGCTCGCTCATTTTCTTTCAGACGGGTAATGACGCTATTTGGGAGGGCACACTAGATAACTCTGCTGAGATAATCTGGCGTTGTAATCCTCTCTTCCGTAAATTGGGCCCTTCGACTGCCAAGGCGACGGCTCTCCAAAGTGCTTTTGAGAAACGCTCTCCCTCAGATTACCCCACTCGTTTCCCATCACATCCCCCATTTCAGCCACTTTCATGTTGTCATTTTTCTGTTTTGTGTATTGCTTTTTTTTACTGAAAAGATTGTGATCTTTTTAAAGCACTGCAGTTTTTTTGCCCTTAAATCCACTTTGAGTATTTTCTCCCTCTCTGCCAAGAAATGTCAACAAAGTTAGGGACACTGCATGAGGTGGCTGTTTGGAAGATTATGATTGCTCATAATAATCAGCTTGCCTTCCGGCAAGACTGTCTTTTGATGCTTCATAGGGGACAGAAGGGTGAGGAAGGGGTCTGGAGAAGCTGTATATTGTATATTGATATGATGATGATGAGAGAATTGCACTAAATCTGCTTCGTGGGTGGCAGCTATAAAAGGCTACAGCCCGGCCTACATATTTTATTACTTTGGGTTCTTGTGCCATATGGGCCAATATTATCTGAGAGAAAGGAAGAAAAACACATATTTTTTTGTAAGGTGCTCATTTGCAGTTAGACATCAAAGAAAGGAGAGGAAAGCTGCACAGTCATAACTTTTATTTTATTATCGATAGAGTCTAAAATAATAAGACTTCATCTGAATTATGAGTGTGCAGCATTTCCCTCCTTTCTCCACAATAATTGTGTTGAAAATGTAAATACATGAGGTAACATCTTGAGAGAGAGCTTAGTTTTGTTTGTGTCAAGGAGCTTGTTTGTTTTCTGTTTCTTTTCATTTTCCTCTTTTGTGGTTTTGTCTGTTTTTTCAGTAGATTTTCTTTTTGTTATATTTAAACATTTTTTTTTTTTCAAACTGAATACATACCTGACATAAAATGTTGGCTTAAAATATCAGTGTTGGCAGCCTCAAAATCCATAAAAAAACTGATATCAGGCCACAAAACTAAAATCATCATCAACTTGATACGTATAGCACTTATATATAAAATATATATATCAGTTGTCCCTTCCCTCCAACTTCTTTGATAAAATACATAAAAACTAATAAAAGTAATCTACCATCTATCTGTTCGTCGGCACCTCAGCTGTGTCGCCGGACTGACCTGCTTATTTTTTTTTACTCTTGTTGTGAACACGGCCTAAGGCTACATCTACACTAATAAATTTTCGTCTTAAAACGCATAACTTTTGCTACGTTTATGCTAAGCGTCCACACTACTCCACCATTTTCAAGCCCCTAAAACGGAGACGTTTGAAAACACTGCTGAAGCGATTTATTTTTATAAACTCCAGGGTCGCTTTTTAGTCTGTATGGGCAGAAATGGAGACCTTTGAAA